>CM033621.1:29352688-29456835 GCA_019453435.1 Rhinogobius similis
CTTTTTGTAATTACTGATAAAATAATGCATATGTGGCAATAACACAGGAATATTTTTAATTTATGTCACTTTTTTACACTATAAAATGTTCCAACTCAGTGTAAAAGTATTGTAAGTATTCAGAATTTAGTGATCTGAGTGGACCATGTAACAGAAGATGTTACAAAATACATTTAATGCAAATAACTAAATACATTTTAAAAGTATTCTTCCCAACTCTGCCCAAACAGGCAGAACTAAAAGTGTTATGTACTTAAACTTAAGTTTGTCTCATATTTATTTTTCTGATGCCCTTAAACTTTATTTGCAGTTTTTCACTTTTAGCTGAAAACATAATTTAAAATTTAAATTCAAAATTTGCATTTTGTACCATTGAAAGGCTTACATATGTTGAATTTGGCATATATCCAATTAAAGCATCACCGATTTTGTCTTAAAGTCTAATAACAGTTGTATGAATGATTGTGTTGTTGATATTTTGCCCTGTCGGCTGCCTACGCAATTCACCATTTCCTCCCTGACAAACCCCAATACCAAAACCTCATTTTAACTCATTCTTATTAGAAAATCTACCTGCTGTGAACTGGTCAGAAACCTTACTTTTTTATTAAGGTACATTAGTTATTCCATCATGTGTTGTGTGACACTTTTCAGTGCACATTTTTTGTACATTTCACTTTGATTGCCACTTTTTCACCAAACCTTTGCATGCACAAGTCTAGTCAGTTTTAGCAACCATCCACTCTTACGGTTGTTTTTATTGCAAACCTTTCTGTACATTTTGATGTTTTTTCCAATGCAAATCATGTCCTAAACAGTGCCAGAAATCATATCACTTTTATAAGAAATCCTCTTTGATGGAAAGTAATTGTTTAGATATGTTTTTATATCACAATTCCTGTACTGTTTTCCAATTGCGTTTTCTCTATATATTGTTCTCATGATGTTTTTTGTCATACAGAAATGATGCCATGTAATTGAATGACTGAAGTGTGGTTGCTATGGTTGTTTATGTATGTCTTATAATGTAGTATAGAGTGACTGACGCGTTGAGTTGCATTGCCAATAGATCTAACCCAGTGTTACAGACGGCAAAGGCAGAACCACTGAAGATGTACGAAGGATTCACTGCCTGGAATAGTTGTAGTAGCCCATTTTTCCTGTACAAACCACTTTGCCATTTTGGTTCAACTGGTTAATACATTAACCATTTAAGGGACCTTAGTTTAGTTTTGTTTTGTTTTTTTTTTTGCTTTCCTCAAGTTGAGTTCTTTCCCCCAAGTTTGAAGCATAAACAAACAATTGCAGATAAGCCGAAAACGATTCACACTCTTGCTGAACGTTCAGTTTAAGTACCAATAATTTTACTACATGTTATACAAAAATAGCTCTGGATCCAGACAAAACTGTGGCTAAGCATCCTGAAACAAAATATGGACAAGACCAGGGCTAAACCAGGACTAAATCAAGTCTACATCAGAATTAAACTGGCCTCAAACCTGAATCAAACAAGGACAAAGTGTTGCACCCAAAGATTCAAATGACTGTCATATCTATAAAAAATGTGGGCAATACAGCAGCCAAAATGTGCACTTTTATAAGTATAAATCAAGTAATCAAACATCTTAAAAGTACCACCCATATTTGAAGCTGTCCTTTTTTTTTCTTTGCACGTTTCCATTTAAATTTGCATATACCCTTTATCATCATTACTCATGTGGCAAAATTATACTTGGGCTTTCCATCTATTCTCGCTGTCACACAAACACAACGTTCAACTCAAAATTGGAACCAAACTGTGACTAAACCAGGACTAGAACAGAACCAAACCAAGACCAAACTGGGCTCAAATCAGACAAGAGTTCAACCATCTCTGTCTCTATCCATTTTTGTGGTTGTTCAGACTACAGTGTATGCATACATGTGTGCTTATTATCTGTTTTCCATCTTTGGCTGCATATTTAGTATCATTTTGAGCTAATCCTTCCCAGCACTTCGGCCCAGTTTCTTGACTAACCGAAAGTTACAGTATGAACTCCTCCTTCTGCCCCGAAACCAGCAAAGACATGACTTATGCAATAACTGTTTTTACGCATGCAATAATAATAGAAAATCACTGAATATTCTCATTCACTTTCCGAAAAACAACAAGCGCACATCTGCTGACTGGTAGCCTAATCTGCATAACATGTTATAAAGGGAGAACAGTGTATTTTGTACAAATATTTTAAAAAAGTATTAAAATAAGCCTCTTAATATGTGTATATAAAATGTTGAATGAATGGTGAAAATGTGATGTGTTTTTTCCTGAATATCTAAAAGAGACCAATATTAATGTAAAACTTGTGTCTGTGTCTTTTGTTGTAGCCTTTTATAAACTGGGTGCTGTTTTTGTAGTTTGACATAGACTTTAACATGTAGTCTATAAAATAATATGAGGATTATGTGTTTACAGTTGTAAACAACAACCAGTTTCTTAAAATGTAATGTGCTTGCCTGCGCTGAGGGATCAGAGGTTGGTTTAGTGACAGAAACAATTTGCAATTATGTTTGACAACAATTATTATTTAGCCTCTGTATTTTTTTCCATATGTTCTATTTTATTAGATTTTTAAGCACTCGCACTAAAGCACACATTTAAGTAAGTTTATGTGTCTCTGGTCAGGTCTGTGAGTTAAAAAATAATTTTCTGAAATCTTGTGGCACGTGCTGTGCTGTTTGTGCAAAGCATAATTCGCACTCTCCCTTGACCACAAACAGACGCAGTTCTCTGAGCTCGGGTCCCAAAGGGAGACACAGCGCTCTCTGCTGCCTTACACCCCTCGGTGTTATCAGCAGCCCCCCTCCTCTCCTCAACCCCGCACTCCAGCGAAAACACTTTCGGGAAGAATAAAGTTTTTCCTGCGCTCAGCGGCGCGCACTCGGAGCCGCGGCCTACAACAACGCCTCGATATGTGGAGACCACTGTGGAGACCCCGGGCGCTCGGAGGGTCCCTGGCCTGTCTCCTGCTCCTCGTGACGCTCGTTGATACGTATCGATGTAAGTACGTCAGTGTTTAGCGTTTTTCAGATCATGAGTTGAACCGAAACAGTCATTCACGTTGTTCGCCTTTGGGCTGCACTGCCCCACTTTGGGACACTGAAGGGGCTATAGGGTGTTATCCTGGACGCAGGGGTAAAACTGACAGTGTATGAAGCCTTAACTCTGAAAATGAACACTTCAAGTTGAAACAATGCCTGGGCACTGGGTCTGCCTCTACAATAGAGGTCATTTCTGGGAAACAACCATTTCGCAATGAGTCTTTTCAGGCCAATTCAAAGAAGCACAATTAATGAGGGGAGTACAGTCCACCTCCACGCGCGCCATCAGCAGCCATCTGTCACACAGAGACAGGCTGCAAGTCTTCAAATCTACATGCCATGTGTCATTAAATACATAGGTATACGATTGGTGTATTTTGAATTCACTATGTGCTAACAGACTAAAGTTAAGTTGAGGTGACCATGTGTCCTCTGTTTAGGCCCCTGTCCCCCGTCCCAGTATTTAGTGAAAGTCACTCTTTGTCGTTGATGCCACATAAATGTAGGCCAGGCCTACATGACCTATATATATATATATATATATATATATATATATATATATATATATATATATATATATACTTTTCGGCTTTACTGGATGTAATTTGTTGTGTCTGTGTGCATCATAATTGATATAAAACAAAAAAATCAAAATCAGTTGTTTTTTTATGAGCTTTAATTTCCCTAGTCCATCCCTCAATATCTCACCACATTCAACGTTTCCCTCTTTTTCTACAAAATTAGGTGGTCATGCTGTATAAAGTAAATTTACATGTAGTGAAATGCCTGCTCCAATTCCCTACAAAGCCCAGTGAATCTCACATGTGTGTCCTGTAACAGTCCTGACCCAGAGCAGTGCCTCTCAGTTCCTCCGTCGTCACCGGAGGGCCAACTCTCTGTTTGAGGAGAGCAAGAAGGGAAACCTGGAGCGCGAGTGCATCGAAGAGCTCTGCAACAAGGAAGAGGCACGAGAGATATTTGAGAACCAGCCAGAGACGGTATTAAACCAGTTTCACCTAAATAAAAGTCATAGATGTAACAATGTTTGAATATAACAGACACTGAATGTATTTATATATATATTTTTTCTTTTCAGGAATATTTCTATCCCAAATATGTTGGTAAGTTTGCTGATAATTTACTTTTAAGTGTTTTAAAGCTTGTTTTCTTAAGTGGACTTTGTTCACAGTCTGCCTGGGATCACACAGAGTTGGCATTAACAATCAGAACTCAGATTCAACCATCTCTTCAAACCTTCGCACTTGCGTCAACGGTGAAATACAACACAAAAATAACGCTAGGCCTCTTCGTCTGCAAATGTTTTTTATGATGAAGTTTTCTGTGTGGCAGAGATCAGTAACCAGTGCACGCCGTACCCCTGTTATAAAGAAGGATCAGAGCGCTGTGTGGATCGACAGGCCGCCTTCACCTGCGTCTGTAAACCGGGCTGGAAGGGACTGCGCTGTGAGGATGGTAATGTCCAAACAGAACTGTACACCAGTACTTTACACATGACTTAGTAGCACTTTACTTTACAGCATAAAAGATAAAGGTAAAGGAATCAACACTGCCTGAAAACTAAAAGTGAATAAAATGTAATCATGCTAATTAAATTGTCATTTCTAATCATGGAAACAGGACACAGCACAATTATTCAACTGTTTCGTGGTAATAGGTTGACTCCTAAACCCGACCCAACACGAAGACTGCAAATATTCTGTAAACATGGCTCATATTGTGCTTTGTTGTAAAGATATGTGCAACCTATTAAATGTTTGATTGGTACAAAAGGAAAACAACATTTTGGAGCAGTTTCTGATGATGAGAGAAAACTGATTATGTTGTTATATTCTTGGTCTATATTTTACTCATTAAATATTTGTGTCATTACAGACATTGACGAGTGCACTGACCCTGACCATCCCGCTGGATGTAACCAGAAATGCTACAACTTCCCCGGCAGTTTCCGCTGCATGTGTGAAGAGGGCTTCTATATCAGTGATAAAATCAATTGTGTGGGTAAGGCTTCTTGGTTGATAAAATGGGTGCATTATATTGAACACTGTGATGAGTCAAAAGGGTCATTCTGAAATGCTATTTCCTGTCCTGTATATTTAGTGTCTGTTAGCGCTCTGCAGCTGCGTGGTGTGTTTAGGTTCAATCTGTACATTGTTCTTGGCAGCTGAGGAAACATGTTCAGTCTGAACTCCATCAAACCCTCTCCAGCTGTTTCCCCCGGGTCCATTTGTCATCTCTGACTCTGACCTGGTCTGAACTGTTATGTAAAGTAACACACTCTAAAGCATGGAATTATAGCTTACCTTTCTGGAGTAAAGGTTATTTATGTGAATAGTTATTTTGAAAAAACAAATATTACCTTATGTTAAAAAAAACAGATGACATAATAACCTGCTTGGTCATCGTTTGCTTTGGACTGCCTTAGGTTACCAGCACAAAGTACTGTATTTACAAATATTAACAACATCATCATGTTCATTCATATTTTTAACCACATTTTGTAAACAAAATCTAATAATATATTATACTCGTAAGTATTTCCTTACAAAACATAGTAATTAAAAGATATACATTTCAACTGAAAACAATGCTGAGATAATGATGTCCATTTTCTATTCTTCCCAGATATTGATGAATGCCGTCTGTATCCTCATATCTGTGAAGAACCTGCCAAATGTGTCAACACTCCAGGGATGTATGAGTGCGAATGTCCCACAGGATTCAAGTACAATTTTACATCAAGAACCTGCAACGGTGAGACTTGAATTAAGTTTAACATTCTCTAATGTCAGCAACTGTGACTCAGGTATCAGAGTGCATTCTGTTGTTGTGTCTTTTGGCAAGACATTTCATCCACCTTGCCCATGTATGAATGTGGCGGTGCATGAGTGGTTGTTATGATTGGCCTGGCCACTGGTGCAGATACACAGCCACTTTATTCACCAGTTAGGCAAGGCAGCTCTGGCAAGATTAAATAATGTGGAAAATATAACGTGGCAATAACATTGGGAAATTACAGACTTTGGCTATAGATTATAATTTAAACTTCCATAATATAGTTATTATTTGGTGTGGATTTTTACAGGCTTTATAAAACATTCTCTAAACCCAAGACTGTTCAAATATTAATATAAAACACAAATGTTCAATAGCTATGAGGTTAAATGAGAGAGGTATTGTTAAAGTGTCATGATGTCTTAAATTGATGTTATCTGCAGCAGATTATACTAAATGCAGATAATCTGCATAAAGCATCAAATTGTAAAGTTGAAGTGATGTGTTGGGATTGTTACATTTATTCCTACTCCTTTTTGAACAAAACATTTTATTCAAAGTTAAAATGATAACTGAAAAAATATATTTTTGTGTGATTCTGTATAAAAGACTCTTGCTTGACCTGACTTGTTGTGTGTTTCAGATGTGGACGAGTGCGCGCTGAACGTGTGTGACGACACCTGCATTAACACAGTGGGCAGTTATGCATGTTACTGTGACGGAAGAGCAGGTCTGCGTCTGGCCCCTGACCAGATTCACTGTGACTCCATCCCCGTCTGTGTGGAGCTGTACGATCACAAACACCCCGAGATGCTTTACCTCGGGGAGCAGTTCGCTGGACTCCCCGTTATCTACCTGCGCTTCAGGCTGCCTGAAAATACCAAGTATGAAAAACTCAACGAGTTACTCAAATATATTTTTTAAGGTATTTTTAGCGGGAGACAAGGTTTAAAAGGACTTATGGCTGTTATCGACTAAAGAAATTGTTGGTCATCTAAAAAGGTTCAGGGAAGTGGCGTCAAACTGGCAAAAGCTCGAACGTTTATTTATAAATTCTTAACATCTACATAAAATAATAAATCGAGTAATATAAACTTTGCTCAACTAAAGCAATCGGCTGAACAACTAAAAACCTACAGCCCCAGAGGTCATCTGGAAAATGTTTTGAAATCAAGACTTTTATGTGTTTGTTTTTGTAACAGCTACAATACTTTTTATCAAGGTCACAGAAGTTTCACAAACTAAGAATGTGCTTTTTAACACTCAAAAATGTTTTAATGTCCACTATATGTCACATTTACTGATAAAGTTTCAATCTTGCCTTTGAATGTTTTTGTTGTTTTTAACTAAATACATTTATGCCTTTAAATTCAATAACATTATAATATAACATATACTTACACACATGCATAATCAAAATGTCTGCCCTAAAGACTAATTGACAACGTGAACTCTATGTTTTTGAACTTCTGTGTCTTGACCCATATAAAATTTATTTGCAGAACTTTTAAAATCTAGAGGCATGTTTTACAATCCCATCCTCCTCAATGCATTGCACTTTTTCTCTGATACAAAGTTTCAGCTCACATTTTCCCTCCTCTCCAGGTTTGCTGCAGAGTTCGACTTCCGCACTTTTGACCCCGAGGGAGTTGTTCTTTACGCCGAGTCGTCCCAGGACTCTTGGTTCATGCTCGGCCTGCGGGGCGGACGCATCGAGGTCCAGTTCAAAAACCAGCACTCCTTCAAAGTCACCAGTGGAGGCAAAGCTATCAACGATGGACAGTGGCACGTGGTAAGAGGACACTTGAATCAATTCATCACCTGTCAACGCTGCTTATCTTTGTACCTGACTCCTGGACTTCCTAAATGCAATAAATAAATAATGCAAAGACTGATTGTATGGCCTCTTTAGATGTAGCGTTGGATAATGGTTCTATAATTGAACTGTGCCTATTTTTCAGATCTCAGTGGATGAACTGGAGAGCAGCATCAGTGTGAAGATCAGTAAAGAGGCAGTGATGAGTATTAATAGTCCTGAGAGTCTGTTCACCTCCGTCAATGGAAAGCTGGAGACCAAAGTCTACATCGCTGGAATGCCAAACAGAACCGACAACGTCATCAAACCGGTCAGCGCTTCCACATGACAAATAGAGAGCTACTTTGTAATACCGGGTGAATTTTAGCTGTATTTTATTGTTGTGCCAAGTTACAGTGCAATGAATATCACACTGTCACAAGACTACATGATTTTCCCATATCATACAAAGAAATCTAGTTTGGGAGTTTAGCCAGTCATGTTATTTTACGTGTATTTTAAGGCTGCAGGATTAATTACAACTGAATCAAAATCGCAAAGGCAAAATTTGTGCAGTGCCATAATTTACTCCACAAACAACAAAATATCTTGTCTAGATCTGAACAAAGATGTTCTGAAATACATATCAGTTCATTGGTCTATTTCTGTCTTTTTCGTCAATTCTCCTGGACTCTTAAAATATGAACCTTGAAAATGAAAGTGAAATTGCAAATCTAATCAGAAGCGCAATACCTAGTCATAGAAAAATTGCGATTAGACCTTTTTCCCTAATTGTGCAGCACTCATGCAAGTACAATGAAACTGTGTAGATCATGGATGGAAACACATGGTCCGTCTATTCTGGATCACAATAAAGAGGGCAGTTTACGTGTAAAAAGAAAAACAAAACGCATACTTCTGCTGAATAACTTGAGTGAACACCTTGAGTTTGGCCTGAGATGTGGGGAAGAAAGCATGACCACTGACAAGAGCATAAATCCTTTTGAGGATTTCGGTTTGGACGTGAATTAAACTGTGCATGTCAAATCACTTTTTTCCATTCCATGATTTTCCTTTCACTGGTTGCCACATGAAACTTAACTTTGCTCATAGGAATTATTTATATTTGTAGGTATCAAATCAACTTAATAACCTTGGCTCTCCACTATATTATATAATGACATGCTTGTTTATAGTATGTATACACAACCTCTCATGTAATCATAATAGCACATTGTAAACTATCCCTCCTCAGATCAATCCTCGTCTGGACGGTTGCATTCGCGGCTGGAACCTGATGAACCAGGGCGCGTCCGGAGTGAAGGAGGTCATTCAGGAGAAAAAGAGCAAACACTGTTACGTTCATGTGGAGAGAGGCGCCTTCTTCAGCGGCGCAGGACTGGCTCAATTCAACATTGACTACAGTGAGTAAGTTCAGTTATGCCTTTTTACATTTGGCTTTACTAACGGACACGTACTGCAACAAATAGTTCAGGAGAGGTGGCACTGATGGGGACAGTGTTAAGGCTGAGTTATGAGCATTGACTTAAATCGTTAACAGGAATCAAATTGAGAGGATGAGCTTTTATAATCAACTTTTACATTCACTATAATTAAATACATTATTTCATTGGCTGTTGTTACTTCGCAAACTTATAGTGTAGCTGAATTTTAACAGTGCCCAGACATATTGGCGCAGATTGGCAGCCATGCTTTTGTCAATATACCCCAGGGCAGATGTGACCACAGTTCACTGATTATGGAGAGTGAATAATACATGAAAGAGCTAATGTTTAAAAATCCAATCCAACTTTATTTGTATAACACATTTTTGCAAGGTTTCCAAAAGAGTAAAACTACACCAATAATCACTTAAAATCACATAAATAGTATAAAAAATACTAAAACATGAAGTCAATAAAAACAATAATTAAAAAAATAATTAAAATAAAAATAGCAATAGAAAGTTATAAAAGACTATCAGAGGACCATACCATTCTCATGCCAGGTTAAATGCCAGTGAATAAAAATGTGTTTTTAAACGAAACTTAAAGGGAACATATTCTGCTAGACTACAGACTACAGACTTTTTTGAGCTTTTAATTATGTTCTAACAATGTTCCGTCATCAAAAACATACCTGGTGTTGCAATGAGCTGGATTCACGCCGTTTTGAGAAATTAGAAGATCCTCTCCCTTCGATTTTGTACGCCACTTGTCTAAGAATCTTTTGCTGTTTTAAGTCCTTAATTAATCACTAGATTGATCTGAGCATTTCTGCCATCCAAACACAATAACTGCTAATGCTTGGCTAGCGCTTTTATGTCTTAAAAGCCTAACATGAGTAAATTGTTTAAGCGCTAGTCACCATCTGCTGCCTGGATGCACTCATTGCACACAGCAGACAAATCCTTTTATTAAAGCCATAATAACCTTTTTTGTTTGTTTCAAAACATGATGGCAAATTTAAGGTGCTCAAGAACATGCTAATGCTAATAACAATATGAAAAATGCACAATATTTTTCCTTTAAAAACACCATCTGAAGGGGCAGTCTTTATGTGAGGAGGAAGGCCGTTCCAAAGTTTGGGACCAACCACAGCTACTCTATCCTGCCCCAGACACATATCAGCTAAACCCGTCCCATCTTAACATGTCTTTCTCTTGTGTTTGTAGGTGATAATGACCTTTGGCACATCGACGTCCAGTTGAGTATACGGCCCTCCAGTAGCACAGGCGTCCTGTTCGCTCTGGTCCAAAACAACACTGTGCCTCTGTCGCTCGCAGTGCTCACAAAAGATGAAGAGGACGCTGTACGTTTTAACACTCAAAACACGTCATGGTAAATGATAAAATCATTTAACCAAAATTACTTGTTTTTCAGACCTTGCAGGTGTTTTTGGATGGCGTATCCGTGGCAACTCTGGACACTATGATGTTGTGTTATCCGGACCGAGTGATCGTGCGACTCAATGTGACGCCTACAGACATTTCCATCACAGCAAACTCCTCCTCGGTCTCTTATATGGCCTCTGATGGACTTCAGAGGGCACTGCAGAGACTCAATGTGACCATGCAGCGCCCCGTCAGCTCCTACATTGGGGGAATCCCAGGTGAGTGTTGAGCTGATGGACGAAATGTCCAAACTAGAGAATTTCAAACAAGGTTGGAGGTTCAATGCCAGCTCCCGTCAGTGCATCATGTGCTTTGTGCCTGTTTCAGATGAGGTCCCATTGCCCTTGACTCCCGTCACAGCGTTTTACCACGGCTGTTTGGAGATCTCTGTGAACGGACAGTCTTTGGACTTTGATGAGGCTCTGAGTAAACACAACAGCATCAAGTCCCACTCCTGCCCCCCTGTGTCTGCCCCAGAGACACAACCCAATGCACCGGCCCCACACAGGAAGTGACCTCAATTAACACAGTCAAATTAGGCCTATTGTACTGCAGAATTGAAAAAGGTAAATGTCAAGCTGCGAGAAGTGAAGGAGATCAGCTGACATCACTGGATAAACTGGAGCTGATTTAGATTGAGGAGTGTTGTGTCTGGGCAATGATTTAAAAAAGATGAAGAGCTGAGCTCTGAAGCATGCACAGATAGATTAAGTATATTTGTTTAGAAACAAATCACTGTTGGCCAGGCTCCAAGAGCTGTTTTATTTTGTCACATTGTCTAATCAGAAGTATTTTCCTGAGTGTTTATTGTTGCTGTGCAGAAGAGGTCACTGTTGATTCAGTTTATGTAGTGCACCTGATTTCATGTGTTGTACATGAAACTAAAATACAGGTAAATTATAGTGGTTTGTTGCATCTGTGAATTGTCCAAAATGTATTTAAGTATAAAACATTGTGTTTTTACCTTTGTGTCTGTTATGTATTATCTTGAATAACTTCTGCACAATAATCAGTTTTTTGGAAATGGCTTGGAAATGTGTGTCATCTTCTCGAGAAACAAAAATGAAAACAAAATACCAACTTTTGCGTGTGGGGTCTGCTCTTTTAAAACGCACACACACGGCCACACAAAGCTGCGCTCGCACGCGCAGAGGGAGGAGGATGAGAGATGTCTGCATCAGGACAAACTGCTGCACTTTTCACAGACTGAACAGCACAGCGGAGCGTGCAGCAGCTCAGTGCACACTGTCCCACTTCAAAGGGCTATAACACGGGAGAAGAGCGGTCTATAAACTTGTGACCGCCATGGGCACGAGCTGAGCCTCGCACTGCGCACGGAGGTCGATTCAAAAGCGCCGTGAAGGAAATGCGGGGGAACGCACGGCCGCGCTGCCTGCGACGCTCGGCACAGATTTAACATCAGAGCTACCTGGAAACCTGCAGTGTTTAAAGTAATATTAGCCCCAGCTCCAAGTGGCTGTGACATTGACGGAGGGCTGAAACAGAGACGGGGAGCAGGACGCGAGCAGAGAAAGTTTGGAGTCGGCGCAGACACCGCGGTCCAACAATGCGGCTGACCCCGCTCTTCTGCGCTGCCCCGCTAATCCTCCTGGCGGCTGTGCGATTGTCCAACACCAGTAAGTAAACAATTGCATGCTAGGTGGCTAAGCTAGCTCGCTTAAGCCTTTGACATTTGTGTTGTGAATGATACATGCTTCACTTTGCAGCGTCAGGAAGGCGCTTGTGTTTCGCAACCTTTGGACCTTAAAGAACAAAAAAGCGCTGTTTGATGCTCAAAATACGCACACTTCTGTGTTTAATTGGAAGCCAATCACATGTTTAAAGGGTTCCTTTCTCTCTTTTTAGTCTCCCTGACCCCCCAAGAGGCAAACCAGTTTCTAAGCAGACACAGAAGAGCAAACCAAGTTTTTGAAGAGACGAAACAAGGGCACTTGGAGAGAGAGTGCGTAGAGGAAAGGTGCTCCAAAGAAGAGGCGAGAGAAGTGTTTGAAAACGACCCAGAAACAGTGAGTCTATCTCATCCATATGAAACTATAGGCCTGCACTGTTCGACAGTCCATTGTATTGTTTTCAAGGTTACCTGCAGGTATACTGACAAAAACATAATTTTAAAGTTTTCCCATGCAGCTTGTTTTATATTATATTTATAAGTATTTGTGTCTGTGATTAGACCTGTTTTTAAGTTATTAATTTGTCATATAAACCCACGTTACTGTTGCACAACTTAATATGACAGTTGCATGGCATGTTCATATTGACTAACATTGATCATGATGTCTACTGTCATCAGCAGTGATTCACTGTCTGAGCTGCTCTGTTTAAGTCCATTGGCTGATTACTGTCAGACAGTGCACATCCCGCTGTCAAGGTCTCCTTTAATCCTCTGTTTGCCCCTCTCTGACATAAGTTGAGTCACTGCGTGTAAGTAATTGGGAAGTGGTCATGTCTTCTCAAAAACAAAACAAGACACATCAAAATTAAAAGTGCTAGCTAAAGCTGAATGTAAAAACCATATATCAGCAAACACAGTCATATGATCCACTACAGCTCTGTCGCTTGATATTAGTGAATTATAGCAACAGATTCTCTATGATTTTATTTATTTATGCCAATCTGTGCATTTTGCATGTCATTTTTAGACTGTAAAATTCAACAAAAACTGTACTGTGTACTGTGTGTAAAGTCTTAAACAGTAAAGGAGCATGTTGCCAAAATTGCTGTGTTGAAGTAGAAATATATATAAATGGTAAAAGCCCTGAAAACTCTGTGGCTATCTCTGCATCACTACTTACCTGCACAGTGTTTGATCACTCGGGCTGTAGTCGACTAAAGAAACACTTGATTGTCTAAAGGGACCAGGACTTGAGCTCTCAAGACGCTTTACATCAAGGAACATCTCATCCACATTCACGTTCAGACACTAGGGACGAGGCAGTTAAGTGTCTTGCCCAAGGACACCATGATGGTTTATTTGAAAACAGTGTATTCATATCATATAAAAAAGGCAAAATAAATTCAGTATTCTCCCAAAAAAAAAAACTCTGGCTACCATCGATATATCGACTAAATGAGTAAAGGTGTTCAGCCCTATGAATCTCATTGCAACGTGAATAATTCCAGCATATGTTTCCAGCATACTTGTATGAACACAAGTAAATGTTTGTTTGTAATCACATCTTTAATACACGTGGATTTAGTGCTGAGTGGCATTTGACTGGAAACGCTGTGCTCCTGCATGATCCTCTCACAGTTCACGTTTCACACAAAGTGAATGAGGCAATCGATGAATCACAGATTACGAGTGTGATTAGCAACAGACTCAATAAGAACAGCTGGATTATGGAGTTTCTAACGGTTTACAGACAATACGCTGTTATGAGTCTTAAAGTTTACATTTTTGGCTTAACCCCAACTAAAGATGAATGAAACCAAGATTATAAAATGAATTGACCAATATCCAGGACACTGTAAAACTAAACCAATTTTCAGTCAGGGCCAGATAGTTTGTAATCATAGCTGAATCTGGAATAAATCTCCAACTAAAACAGAACTGACCATTAAATCAACTGGTCGTAAATGTAACCACATCAAGACTTTTAAAAGTAGCATCCAAAACCTGTGTGGCAAAAGGTTTATTCAAACAATTCACTAGCCTTTGACGTGCATAATGTTGCTGACAGATATCATAAGTGTAAAATACCTACGAGTAAAACGCAGTCTCATTCATGGATACATTATTAATTCGGTGCACAACTCTGACTCTGCATTTCCGCTACTGCAGCTGCAAAGTGAAGGAGGTAAAACCACTTCTGCCTGGCAACACAGTTTTCCACTCAACCACCCTACAGTTTCTTGACTCTTCTATTTAACTCAACTGTATACATTGTCTCCACGTAACACAATATTTTGGCAGAATCAGACTGGGAAACATTAGATTAGAGCTTTTAAGATTTCATTCATGCCTCACTTTGAACTGAGTAGCCCCAAAGTATCAATGTAAAAATATATTCTATCAGGTTCTTATTTTTTTATCTTTTTTATGTATAAAAAAACAGAACAAACAAAGTTCACTGAAGATGACACAGAAAGAAAACAAATGATGAAAACCAATGATGATTAAAAAAAGAGAGAAAAGACATCCAAAGAAGCTAAAGCAGTTCCAGTCTTTGATTGTCGGTTTGGTTTGTCATCATTTTTTTGATGATGGTCTTCTTCCCCGCCACCAAGAGTATGTTCCAAAGATATTCATTTATTGTGTCCATGACAGGAGTTTTGAGGCCCAGATACATAGTTATGAAATCGAATGTGGTGCTACCTAAGCTCTTAAACAGTGTTGTCATAATGGTTTTGTCCAAGAGAAACATATTCCAAGCAGGAGATAAATGGTTAATATGGAGTTATTTGGATTTTACACAGCGTTGATGGAGCCACTTGAACCTTAGGCTTAGAACATAACTGTTTAACTCTAACTTGCAGTAAAAAGTACAGCCTGTGATCATTTGGACCAAGCAGGAAAGGGCCAACAAGGGGGCCAACAAAAATTGGTCTTAAGACCTTTGTGTCCCTGGGCCGTAGTTTGGACACCCCTGCGCTAAAAATATAATAGTAATGGCAGTGTCTACAATTTATATTATAATCTTTGTATTTTGTTTGTTTTATTTGGTGATTTATTTTGGTGGTGGGTTTTGTCTTCATGGAGATTATATTTCTTCAGTATGACCATTTCTTATCTATCTTGTATTTCCTCATTTAGCGGTATTTTTATTTCTCACAAAGATCACGACATATCTCTAACCTGATGCCACCACACCAGTTTACGGGCAGGTTACCTGTAAACTGGTGTGGTGGAACCAACTGCTTGTCTCTATGGAGATATATACGTTTAATACCTTACTGTGGAACATTCTAGGGTAAGCAATAACATTTCCATGGAGACCGGCAGACCGTTACATAGTGCACTTTAATACGAACATAATTGTGCATAATCGTTCAAATTGCATGTAGTAAACCTAAGCCAAAATACTTCTGACCAAAGATGATGTTAAAACTGTATAAAATTCCAAACTAAATAAGTATAAAAAGTCAGACATTTTACTTAACGGACCCTGATCATCTCCTGCTGCATCTATAGCTGCATAAATAATCTAATGATAAAGGGCTCATGTTCTGACCTAAATGTGAACAGCACTGCAGCCTGGAGGAGGGAGGGATGCTACTATCAGGAATGCAGAGAATTTACACCAAGCCCTTGGCAATAGGCCGCACCCGACAGATAAAGGACACAGGAGAGAAAAATGACATTTAGGATTCGTTTATCAATCCCTCCCTGCTTCAATACCTGGAAATTAAGTTCTGTTTTAAGTGTAACATGAAACTCATAACTCCAAATGTTTCAGTTTTACTTTTATTCTAATGTGTGTTTAAATCTTCATACTCCCTTCATAACTCCCTTCTTCTGTTCTTTCTCTCTCAGGATTACTTCTGGCCAAAATACATAGGTAAGCACTTATGCTAGCATAAAAACGTCATTGTAATATATAACGTACTGATATTTTCCGTGCTTTTCCTCTCTTTTGTCTTCAGCCTGTGTGGACAAGTTTGGGGATTCTGAGAAGAAGAAACAGGATTTGATCACTTGTGTTCACAGTAAGTTTCAAACCGCTTTGGAGTTTTTTAACTTTCACTTTCAATTCAGTCAGAGTTGCATTTTGATAACAATTGCGACAATGAAAAGTGTCTGAAAACCTCTTAACTTGCTGAGGGCTTACAGTTTCAAATTTTATTTTATTTTTGTGACGCTTTATGTCAGAGGAGACTTTGGATGTGTTATTTAATGAAGTAGGTAACTTTTTTTGACTGAACCATTCATTGCAATCAAATTGAATTTGCAATTTTGCAAAGATCAAAACATTTCACCGCAGTTAGCAGATTTTCATTCACGTGTTTTTATTGTAGAGAAATGTATGTATGGGAGTCAGTTTTTTTTAGATAATTGCAAGTAGCAGCAGATAACGTTAACAAATTTTGAGATGCGATAGATAGTAACAGAAAATATCACAATACAAAATTAAAATAAATTATTCAACCAAAATTTGAAGATATTACCGAAAAATTACAAAATATTTTCTATTGGCACAAAGAAAAGATAGACACAATAAGTACTGAACGATAAGTCGATATAGTAATTATCGTGACAGGCCGAAATACAGAGAAGTGGGCGGAGTTGAGGGGTAGGTAAAGACAGAAATTTTCAGACCACTCAAGCCTCTAATACAGAACAAAGCAGGATTACTCAAACATGCTTGAATCACTCAAAAATACCATGGTTACATGCTCATGAAAGTCAATGTCCGCTAATATGTTGCCTTTAAGGATAATTTAGTTTACTAAAAATGAATTATGACACATACATATGGTCAACAATGAAATTCCAAGCTGTGTTGAAGTGCAAACTGGACACTTTTCTTCTTCCACATAAATCAAGTGCTGTTGGTTTTTTCGATATCCTCAGCTAGAAAACCCACAGAGAGTCTGTAGTTGTGATGTGGGTTGGGCTGCACTGCAGTAACAGCTCTGCATCGCATCGAGGCTGAAGACACAGGCACAGAGAACAGAGAAAGGAGAAGTGTAAAAGAGTAATCCTTTGGGCAGTGTTTTGTACTGAAACAACTGTCATTAGCTATTTGACTTTCAGACTATCCTTTGCAGATATTATGTCTTATTGATAGCATTTTGGCACATTTCTGTAGTGATGCAGCTTATTGGTGAATGGGGGACACACCTCTTTTGTGTCAGAGCTGCAGCAGCTTGTGCGTGACTGAAAGAGTGACGTGAAATACTTGTGACGTGGTCGTTGAGTATTTGCTGCATCAGAGGACATTGTCGGCTTCGCTGCGATTGGCTGGAAACCTCGTGGCTCGATTCATGACTCAGCTGCACCATTGTCTCTTCAAGAAGCTTTTCAGTTCACCTCTGTCAGCAGCACTCGTCACTGTTTTATCTCTGACTGACGCCAAATATCTGACCATCTGTGTCCTGTCGCATTAAATCAGCAGTTTGTGGTGAGCTATAACAGATAATAACATTCCTTTCATTATATTACTGGAACTGTGTGGACATAATGCATTATCAGGGAAAATTTACACAACTAAGCAGCTACTGTCAGTTACAAGGCATGTTAAGTCAAACTCAGTACATTAATGCATTGATTAGATGTTTAACTATAGGTAAAATAAATTAAACATGCTATCATATAAGAGGGCTCCATCAGGAAGGGCATCCAACTTTAAACTATAATTTGTTTTGAGAAGTTTGTTAACCACACATAAAGACTCTCAATCTTTCTTGTGTACTTTTTGTGCCAGTCTCAAGTCTGGCAATGATAGATTACTTCAAGCATAATGCCGAACAAAACTATTGCAGCATATTAAAATATATGTAATCAACTGAAAACCAAACATTACTTTCTATAGGTCAGGTATTCCCTCATGAAGTTTTATTGGTGACATGCAAATGTAAGAGCTCAGTTGTAATGAATAGATAGAAATGCTTAGGAGTCAGGTGATGATTTATGGACCTAAACACATCTCTGCTTTTGACATAACAAATCTGGGGGAATTAAGTGTTTGTGAGGTTCAGAGAAGGATCAGAAAGTATAGTATTTAAGGCGCTGTACCTGATTTTAACTGTTTTGAAATGTGAAAAACACCAGTCACATGTATCACTCACTTTCCTAATCCCGTCCCAGCATCCTAAATATTCACCGCAATGAGTTTGAGCAATTTTCACGAGTCTCTGAGGCCAGAGCTTTGCCACATGCTATAGCTAATAAACATTAGCATGCTAATGGCGCACTTCCTGCTTCTCGTAGAATAAAACACTTTATAAACAGAGGCAGATAAAGTGCTGTGTCTACATTTTCAACCGATACTTTTACATTCTATCTAAACCGGGGCAACACAGATTTTACGTTATTACATGCAAAATATCGGGTACATGACCTAGTTCTGTTTTTCACGTTCAGTAAAAATCAGGTAACAGGTTCCAGCACCAATTTTGCATTTCTTCAAACACACATGCAAACAAATACCTTTAAAAACATGCATTCGTACTGTGAGCGGGTTCGCTGCTTCACTGATGTGACCCGTAACTCTGCCTGGTCGGGCAGGACACATATTCTACAACAGTGACTTTTTTGAGCTTTTAACCATGTTCTAACAATGTTCCGTCATCAAAAACTTACCTGAAGTAGAATTGTTTGATGTTTAGTAAAGCCTCCCCTCTCTGAGCGTCAAATACACGTCCTGCGTACTCCGTCTCTCCGGGCGCATTTTTGGATCAACAATCTACGGCTCCATCTACGTTACTTAGAGAGTCTTCTGCTGTTTAGTCCTTACATCATCGCTAAACTTGTTCTGAGCATTTCTGCCATTTAACCACGAGAACTACTGCTAACTGCATCCTAAGTTTGCGCTGAAAAAATGTTAACTGGACTGTATATTGCGCTGGCGCCATCTGCTGGCTTGATGCACTCAGTGCCATTCCATAGTGACTGATAACACCGGTCATAAAACGAATACGAAACTTTTTGTTTGTTTGTTTAAAACATGAGATGACAAATTTACGGCACTCAAGAGCATGTTTAAAGGCTAACGGCAATATGAAAAATGCTAAATATTTTTACTTTAATTATCATGATTCTATTGTACATTACAGCCAAAGCTTTAACATCTCTGTAGAGACAAGAAGTTGGCGGACCCTCCATTCAAACCTTTCATGTTTAAAAATAGAAGAGAAATGTTTTGTGGGGTAACTTGTGTATATATTGTAATGCACAGGAAGAAAAGTGATGAGCTTGACTGCGCTAATGGAGGATCCACAAAAAAGTATGATCCTTGCTGTATTGACTCAAAAAAGGAGGAATGTCTATTTGTCTGACTATCTGTAAAAACTACTGAGATCACAGACAGGAACGAAATGACAAGGAGCGTATTAGCCGCAGACACTACCATTACAGCTTAAATTAAAAGTCACCTATAAATCACATCAAAAGCTCGGCGGGTATATATTTAGCTCCTATTACAGGATATGGTTCTCGTTGGAAGAAAACATGTTGCTTCTCTGCAGTGTTGTGAGGCCCGAGGCTCCACTGAAGTTTGAGTGAAATTATCTACTTTGATCCATCACATTGTGTCTGTCATTTGTACGAGCTGCTCTGGAACAAGTCCGGACATGAACTGCTGCTCGGAAAAGGCAACTGGGAAAGCAACATTCAACAGACAAAACAATATGAGCAATGTTCTAATTAGTTTCATACAGACATGTGGCAGGAAGTACACTAGTTCATTTACTTAAAAAGAACAATATTTTTTCTTTTTCTGATCCTGAATTCACACCATAAATGCAACACGCTGTATTTGTGATGAATGTATTTAAAGTACTATAAGCAGGTAAAGTATATAAAAGCAATAATCAGTCAAATAAACCCCATAGATACAAGTATTTGATTTTAACAGGTGGTGTTGTAGTAAATGTAGGAGCAGTTGTCTTTGTAGTAGAGGAATAGTACTTAGATGTGGTAGCAGTAGTGTTCTGAACTCCTTCAATGTCTGACATAGACGATCTTTTGCAGTTTTAAGTCAGACTCGCTCTGAACATTTTTTATCTAATCATGATAACTTATAACTACAACTTCGTCAGATCCACTGCATACTGCAATGCATTGTGGGTATATATTTACATGTGTGCAATTGCCTCTACAGCCAGTAGATGGAGCCACAGCTATGTCAAAATGGCATTTCCCAAATGCAGTTATGAAGTAATGTTTTTCTCTGTAAAAGCATTTTATTTTTAGTTCTAAATTATGTCAAACTGAAGACACTCAAGAGCAGATTTAAAGGCTAAAAACAATACAAAAAATGCCTAGTATTTTCCTTTAACCTGCCTAGCCCCCAGTGTCTGCGTACACTGGTTGTAAATGCGGGTGAATGGGTGACTGGTTTCTTGATGTAAAGCGCTTTGAAAGGTAGAAATGTGCTATATAAATGTGATCATTTATTTATTTAAGATTGTATGTGCTTTTGAGAAATGATCTTGCTTTATTATTATTTCCACGAGGTTGCAAAAATCGATTACAAATTATGTGTGAATTTATTGAGTAATAATTCTGTTGAAATATTGCCACATTATTCACTGGAAAAGGCAGGAATGAAACAATGAATGCCAGACGACAGCAGCGAAGCTAGAAAGTGCAAATAATGTTTTAAAACATTTTAAAGTGCATATGTCAGGTTTTTATGTTATTTTAATTATTTTTTGGTTTGGTGTGATAGTCCTTGTGGTAAAGATGTATCATAGCTTTACATCAGTCAAGTTGCAATTTGTGAAGAGAAATAGAAAAATCAAAGTTCAAAATTACAGAAGTAGAAATTAGTTCTAAAATGGAATCCCTCCCTTTATGTTGTCAATAAGTGACAATATATAAAAAAAAAAAAATAAACGACTGTGACTATTTGTGACGAAAGTGACTATTTACATGTAATTTACACAATTTTCTGACATTAAAAGGTGTTACAAGTCAAGGTATTATTATTTGTAAAATCATAACTATTGGGTAAAAAAAAAAGTATTTTGACCCTTGTTTACGATATGGTTGCTAGGTAACAGTTGTGTAATTACCTCTGCTTATGTCATATCTTCTGCTCATGGAAGTAACATCATAAACTTCACCAAATTTGTCAAACTGAGGAAAAAATTGGACATAATCTTTAGTAAAATCTTTTATCGTCGTTTTCACAATGTTTTAGAGAAACGTGCAGTTAAAGGGAAGTGTGATATGTAAAATTTTCATCTTTGCCTTTTTTTTTTCCATTCATTCATTCATTCATTCATTTTCTACCGCTTATTCCCGTTAGGGGTCGCGGGTGACTGGAGCCTATCCCAGTGACTTTGGGCCTTAGGCGGGGTACACCCTGGACAGTGGCCAACTCGTCGCAGGGCTGACACAGAGAGACAGACAAGGACAGACAACCATTCACTCTCACATTCATTCACTAGGGGCAATTTAGAGTTCTCAATTAACCTGTACAGTCATGTCTTTGGACGGTGGGAGGAAGCCGGAGAACCCGGAGAGAACCCACGGTAACACGGGGAGGACATGCAGACTCCACCCAGAGAGATCGTGTGATGTTAGGGTGGTTCAGAATTCGAAACCACGATGTTGGGGTGGTGCGGGATTCGAACCCACGATCTCCTTATTGAGAGGCAGAAGCTCTAACCGCTCTGCCACCGTGCACCCACTTTTTTTTTCCACTAAGTGTTAAATATATTGACAAAAAATTGTGCTTGTTCACTAATAGTCTGTTTCATAATGTGACAGCAGCACAACCTTTGGTCATTTTATTTGCAATGTTGACTGCCTGAAAAAAATTTGATTCGGGGAAAAAAATGTGAAAGTCAAGACCTACAGTGTGAACGTAGCCTTTGCTTGAAGAGAGTGAAGGACTGAAGTAGGGCATGTCAGGCGCAGCTTAGGCAGCATTAGTCTATTTATACTGAACCCTGCTCTATGAAACACAAGAGATGACCTTTACATAAAGTCATACCCATAAAACCCATTGTGTTGTAGCCTTCTCCTCTAATCTCACTAATACTTTCTTTTTTTGTCTTTTATTTTCCAGATATACCAGACCAGTGCTCGCCGTCGCCGTGTAACCCCATAGGTACGGTGCGCTGTGAGGACAAAAAGGGCGACTTCCTGTGCCACTGCTTCACCGGCTGGACAGGGGCCAGATGTGAGAAAGGTACTGTCATCGTTGTTCCCATATTGAGGCTATAGTTGGACCGTGGACAGTTTGTTAAAGCGCTGCGAAGGTTGCATTTCTGAGTCGTGTCCGGTAACTCTGTGATTGTCGGCCATCTTTGTAACTTGAGATGTTGCTGTAGTTTCCTATTTGCTGATAAGACTCTTAATCACAGTAGTTTGGTCAATATTTTATCAGAAACCTTTTAACTTTTCTGTAGGCTGGGCAAAATGAAAAAAAAAACAAGTTTTTTTTTCCTATTTTTCAGTCAGTTTTTGTTTTTCCTGAACGTAAAATAAACAAACTTACTGTATATTAAACAAAAAAAAATTTTCTTCCTCCATAGTCTGGAATCCGCGGCAAACCACATGCTTTTACATTGGCTTTAGACGTTTGGATTAAAAATGCTTATTATTAAAAAGACCAACTAAACTGATCATTGGTTATTAGAAATGATGATTAGAAACCTCACTGCACAGGCCCACCTTTCTGTCAAAATGTGAATTACTGTTATTCATTCAGTTTAAAGTAGAATTCAGTAACTTCAGCGACAGAGCTCCCCCTGCAGGTCTCTTAAGAAAGTACACTCCCAGTAATATGCTTTTTTTTTTCCCCGCTTCCTTTTTATTGAAATAAGGAAGTTTAATCACATATAAACACATTAAATGGTGCTAGATATTAAAAAGAGAGCCATTGTTTCTCATGAGAGTTGTCTTTGGGTCGGAGTCAGGAAAGATGCAAGGCTGGTTTTCCGTTCAAAGACTTCAGGGGGAGATGGCGGGGGTTTCAAGCAGCCCAAAAATATATTTACTACCAACACACAGACTTACAAAGACGTTTGATAAGGTAAAAATGTTACTTAGTTCTACTTTAAATGTACTCTTGAGGACCTATAGCTACTCTGGTCGCTAATAAGACATCTGTACTTATCCCTGTCCAAAGCCTGGATAAATGAAAATGTATCCGAAATTCAGTCTGGTCAATGCCAAATTACAACTTAACTGTACCTATGAAATGGTTTGTGATGTGGTTATTGGTGAGAGCGAGTGTGGCTGTGGTCGGAGCTCTCGTTGGTGCAGACTCGCTCCAAGAGAAGTTAGAAGATTGTCAAGTTTCCTACAACTGGGCTTACACTGTGCGATTTTGTACGACTTTTCTGGTGCGCTGTGATTTATTCAGAAGACGTTTCAGAGGCACACTTTTTGTCCCTGTTCACCTCTGTGTCTCCGGCTCCAATGTCAAGTATGTTTAACAAATGTCCATGCAAAAATCCACATGTCTAAGTTTGTGGTTGGCTTTAAACTGTGGACCAAACAAACTTCCCGTTATTGCTATAAATAATCTATGAGTGATCTGTCAAGTCGATATGAACTGCATGTACACAAACTGTGGCCCGCGAGAGTTCATTGGGAATTCATGTGTCCCTTTTGGAGGTCGAAGTTGGCTACTGTTTTATCGACACGCAATGCTACAATCCACACAAGAAAAGTGGATATTTACTCAGAAATCCTTGTACAGTAGGAAGACCTTTTTGTTTTGGCAAAGAATCAAGTAATTTGCGAACTTCAGAGGAGGAAAAGTTGGTGATGATTTATGCGGCAAACACTATTCAACACATTTCCACTATGACTCATCCTGCCATCAAACTGTGAAAGAGACCAAAGTACTTCAGTTTGGTCTCAACCTTTTCCTCTCAGTAATGACTTCATACAACTCAAACACACACAGCTAATACAGTGGAGCTTTACATAAACTAGTTTGAATTTATATTTTAAAGGTGCCTTTTCAATTAAATGTTTTTAACAACAGTCGCCTCGATGGGCCACAGGTAGAAAGCAGTTTAAATAAATAATGTTCAAGAGAATTCATCAAATGGATAATTGTTCCAGAGCATCCCCTGTCATTTACCCTCCTTCTCTGCAAGGAAGAAACTACAAAAAACCCTGTGGGAAAAAGTAGTTGTAGTTCTGGTATTGCTTTGCCTGGAATGTTCCACAGTATGGCATTCTCCACATTTATCTCACATTCAACCAATCACAGGTATTTTAATTGTTGGCGCACACTCCTCCAGAAAAGTTACACATTGAACCTTTTAAATAGGGATTAATCAACATTCCCCCCGACTGTTTTCTTTACTCTTTTGAAAAACAATTTAAATGTCGCTTTCATTGTAGATTTCATAAGTCGCCTTTCTTCCACCAAAGTCTGAGCTCCAAACCACATGTTTTTACTGAGATTAACGTGATTAAAAAGACCAAAGAAGCATATCACTGACAATTAGACATGACTGAATAAAGTTAGAGTATTTGCACAGCCTTGCCTTTAATGGTTCAATTTTACATAATATTTTGATGTTTTTTCCTTCCTGTTTTGATAAAGGACTATAATCAATACAAACAATAAACTCTGTGTACGTATGGAATTTTGGTTCCTATTTTGTGAGTTGACATAGTGAACCGATCCAGGATCTATTCGACTGTCCAAAAGAGGTCAAGTGTAACTCAGAGGCACAAATGTGTCTTGATCAAAATTTGAATTTATCATTTACTTAAATAAAAGTTAAAAACGAAAAAAAAAAAACTTTATTTGTTTTTGTTTTCAGATGTGGACGAGTGCGACACGAGGAACGGCGGCTGCGCTCACGAGTGCAACAACACGATGGGCAGTTACCGCTGCTCCTGTCACCATGGTTACACGCTGTCAGGACGACACTTGTGTGACGGTACGACACAGATGTACAGACTCATATTATAGTAAATGGAGGAAACATCAATAACGGCACCTGCCTTTCCGTAAACTTCACTTCATGAACTCTGAATGACTCATTTCATCTGGACACTGCGGAAATGACACGCCGATGCGATTGGTTTAGCAGTAGTCTGTTTGTAGAGTCGAGTTTTTGATAATTTGGTGAAGAAAGTACAAAAAGGGAGGGAGAAGTAGGGGCAGATTCTTTAGTCTTTAATCAATTTTTTTTTATTAACTATTTATTTAGTCAGAAAGGAGTGAGTTATCTAGAATTTTGGGAGTGAATGGACAGTTTAATCTGCCTTTTTGTGTTTACCAGAACTCTTAATCATTTTAAACACAACCTAATAAACTAATCTGACAACCTGACAAACTAATAGAAGAATCACGTGTTTCAGAACTTTTTTGGAACCTTTTTGACGCGTTTTGCCATGTTTTGTCATTTTAAGTAGCATTTTTGTCTGTTTTAGGGATTTTTTTTGTCACATTTACTCGATTTTAGTCACGCGTTTATGTTTAGACACGTTTTTTATGAATTTTGAATTACCGCAAAATATGTTTCTTAAAGACGCAAGGAGATACTCGTGAGTTGACTTTTCTGAAGCGCTCAAAACATTTTATGCTCTGTTTTCACAGATAGTAAGTTTTTGTTTTATACTAGTCAATTCATTTTAAAGTAATGATTTTAACGATTATTGTCTCATACATTTTCTTACAGACGTGAATGAGTGTGAAGACGTGGCGGTTTGTGGGACAGCTGAGTGCCTGAACACGGAGGGCAGCTTCGAGTGTTTGTGTGAACATGGGTTTGTTTACGACAACGAGACCAAGAGCTGCGTGGGTAAGTCTTAAAACTCACTCCCACAGGTTTGGACCTCAGCGGGGCCGTCCTGCAGCTGTGTTTTTGTGTCACATACTTTTATTAAAATCACTACTACAGAATGTGCTGATAAATGGGTAACAGGTCATTATTGCTTTTGGTCTCAAAATGTATCAAAGGAATTCACTTACAAATCATGAATTAATCTCTATAACTCCACGTTTGATGTCTAATAATATCAAAAATCTTTTAGTTTTGTTTTGACTGTATTTAGAATGTATTGAAGTCTAGATATTATTGTGAAATGCAACATTTGAAAATGACACTTTTTTTAAAAAAGAGCTAATTAAAATTTACATTTATGTCGTAAACTTACATTAAATGAATTGATTCCATTTACAGACATTTCACATTTGTCTGATAATTAAACCTCTAACTAAACTAACTATATGTTTAATGACATGTTTTCACACGTTTCTGTTAGACTGACATATTATCGTCTGAATATCATTATCAGGATACTCTAAATAGGCCTGTCATGATAGTTTATATATTGACTTATTGGTCAATATATGATAGAAGGGTTAATGTAGTAGCATTTTGGGGGAACCTTTTCTTTGCTTTTTGATAACATTTGAGCTGTAGAGATAGAAATAAGCAACATTTATTACTCTTTAATAACCATAAAAGTGCTATTTTTAAACAATATTGCAGTTTTTGGGGGATTCGCCTGGTGTCAGTGGCGTTAACTAGTTTCAATATTATCATTTATCGTGATATTTTATGTAGCAATATATTGCACTTCAAAATGTATTATTGTGACAGGCATAAATCTAAGATTAAATTTGGAAACACATTTTTGTTTGAGCTCATCTCAAAGTACTTTGTTTCTTTGTTATATACTGTATCATTGTCACTTTTTAAAATTCACTGGACATTGACTCATGTCATACGTTATCTGAAAAATGCTGACACATTTTAGACATTACACAGACTTTTGGACACTGTGAAATCCAGACACAACTGCGGGAATAACTCGATGGTTCTGTCCGAGTATTCTCCATGTAAGGTTAAAAACGGAGCCTGTTCCATGTGAGGGACCACTTGAAACTGCTCCAGGGCTGTGTGCATTCCTTTAGTTTGTTGACATAAAAGTTCATGTTTTGATCCAATTCTTCTGATAACGTGTATTTAACTGCTTTATGTAACCCTTCAAAACAAATTCCACTGATTATCAAACTTAGAACAAGTGAAACTTAAACCCTGTGGCAAAACAAAGCCATCCATCTAATTCAACACAAACCTTATTTATAATTTTGTATACAGTATAATGTTCCTATTGCAGCGATCCACCACTGTGTGAGAAATTACATAGATCATCGTATCCCCTCTTTTGAATGGGGAAAATTGTAAAATTCTTAAAACCATAAAAACAGGTCTCTTCCACCTCATTTTCTTTCCTAACGCAGTTCTGCCAATGCACTGTTCCTAAACCTGTCCCAAAGCATTATCGCTACTAAACCTAATCTTTACCCTAACCTTATCCTGATAAATAATGACAGAAATGAGCTAGCGTTGTACCAAAGCAAAATGCCTATTTTGTGGAATAACTGCGTTGAGAGAAAAAAAATCTATTCTCTTCAACATTAAATACATTTAAAAAACTGCATCTTTGACTCCTAATGTGTCTAAACCAAGGACAAGGGCAAACAAGGACTCAAAATAATTTATTTCAAACCCCAACCAGAGCATGACTAAAACCATGAATAAATCTGGTGGACCATTTGAGAACTGTTGCTCAAACCATTAAATGAATCTGTCTCTAACTCTCAGATGTGGACGAGTGCGAGTCTAGCGTGTGCGCCGATGAATGCTTGAACGTTCCTGGGAGTTTCCGGTGTTTTTGTGATGGACGTCAGGGCATGAAGCTGGCCCAGGACCTCAGGAGCTGTAAGGTGAAACACATACTCTATAACTGTACAGTCTATAGTGTGTAACAACACTACAATACATTTTACTGTACTTTTACTTACTGTACTGCTTCTTAAGAATATTTTCAGTGGTCTAGCACATTTATCATTCTGATTGTGTGTATAAAGGCAAGAGAGTGAATTGGAAGATTTTTATTCATGAATGGGTAAAGATTTACAATAAATTGATTATGCTAGGGCATAAAATCGAAATTGCAATTTTAATGGACGAAATCCGCAAATCGCTGCAATTTTTGAAGTATTATACGTTCCTTCACAAAAAACAAAAGTATCCTGTTTTATTTGTATTAAAAGTTGCTAACTCTGCAGTTTGGATTTTAAAAACTAAATGATCTAACAAATATTCACGATTACTTGCTTCTAAAATCATCACAATTATTATGTTTAGTTCTTATGATTATATTGTGAACTGAATAATCACATTTGTTGATCTTGAAGTACCCTAATTTCCTCCACTAGCAGCAAAATATCTTAGTCTTATTCTGTATAAAAACTGCAAACACTGAAGTTAAGATTTGTTAAAACATGGTCTGAAACACGTGTTTCTTTGATTCGTTTGTCAGTTCATATTTACGTCTGGACACATTGAAAATGTGAACTTTGAACAAAATCTTGTTCTTAAAACATAAATCGCAAATTTTATTTCAATCACAGCACTTGTCAGAAAAGTCGATAGTTTTCCATATTGTGCAGCCCTATTATATCATTATTATTGTGTGTGGATAAACATTTTAACTTTTTTTTTACGTGCAAGACGTACGAACACTTGAAGAAACTAAATATTTTTTTACAGTAACAGGAGTTCATATAATGTTGACATCCCTAAAATGTAATTATAAAATGTATCATTAATATACATTTTTGTGTTTAGCCCATTACTGCCTGTATTTCACCATCTCTGAAGAGGAACTCTCGCTCTCTGTATCTGGGACGCACGTTCAGTGGCGTTCCAGTGGTGAGGCTTCGATTTCGTAGAAAAATTCAGACAGGGTAAGAAAATACTCTCTTACAAAACAAATCAACAGATACACTGAGAACACATTCATTAATCTACTATAAGCTGTGATTTGATGAGCAAAGATTGCTTTGGTTGTGGCAACTGTTAATATAAATAAAACACAACTTGTCATTCTTTCTCTTTCATAGATTTTCAGCAGAGTTTGATTTCCGCACCTATGATTCTGAGGGAGTGATATTTTTTGCCGGAGGTCACTTGAACAGCTCCTGGATTGTGCTGGCAATGCATGATGGGAAACTGGAGCTGCAGCTGAAGTACGGTGCAGTGAGCAGAGTCACCAGCAGTGGCGCTGTGGTCAACGATGGACAGTGGAGAAAGGTTTCCTCCTCAAATGTCTCTTTTTCTCTCATTCCATCTCTCAGGCTCTTTATTTCTTATTGGTTTATTTTTTATCATGTGTATTCTCCATATAATTTCTTGAGTCTTTTCTCTAGATCTCAGTGGAGGAGCAGGGCCGCAGTCTAGTCATTAAGATCGACAGAGAGGCCGTAATGAAGATCGCTGTAAATGGGGACCTGTTCACTCTGAAGAAGGGGATGCATGAGCTGAACCTGACTGTGGGAGGGGTGCCTTTTAAAGAAGACGGCCTGGTCAATAAAGTAAGTACTTCCTCAATATTTTAATACAGTGACGTGCAATAAGGCTGCGTGACATGGGTTTTTATTTTTTATCATGATGTAAAAGAGAAAATAAACGAGATATAATTGATACAAGACAGAATACTTTACTTATATTTGTACTAACTTGGTTAAGGTTATTTATGTGATAGTTACACGTTCTGCTTTCAGTCTTCATGCCTCCATAGCTTTCTACTTCTACATTTAAATTATTGTTTAAATAAACAAGTCTGCTCACATCCGGTTGAAAACTCCAGCGCTGATTTCTGCTAATAATATTGTTACAAACTCAAAGTTCATATAACGGATGAAATGATCAGAAATGAGATGGGTGAAGGTGTATGGACTCTATGAACGAAACTAAACGCAACAAACATAAAACGGATAATCATAGACAACCAACTATTCCATGTATTTTACATGGTGCCTTTAGGTGAACCCTCGTCTGGACGGTTGCATGAAGGACTGGCGCTGGTTGACAGGAGAAGACACCTCAATCCAGGAGACGATTCAGTCCAATGAGAACATGCAGTGTTTCAGCACAGAGGATCCCGGGGCCTATTTCACCGGCTCCGGTTTTGCCTTTTTCAACACAAGCTTTACAGGTACACCATTGGTAGCTTTGTCTGAAGAAATAAAAGAAAATGCTAACCATACCTTTTAGGACTGCAGCTATTAAATAGTGAACTCAAGTATTGCTATTAATTGTTGTAGCCCGACTCTGTGTATTTAAATTTACTTAATGCCAGAGTAGTTTAGTTGCAGATACCAAATGTTGCACTTTAAAGCTCATAAGAGAGCAATCAAGTACATTTCTACATGTTGACATGAAGTTGTTAAAATCTGTTGTGTTAGTTAATCATTTGTCGCCTCCGCTGCCCTCGCTCCGGATGTAGTATGTTTGGTACTTGGACTCCGTTGTCGTCATCTGGTGCAGCTAATGTTTGTTCTTGTTTTCTTTAGATTCAGAAAACTTGAGTGTCCACTTGACTCTGCGAGCGACGTCCGGAATCGGGGTCCTGTTTGCTCTGATTTACCAAGACAAGGTCCCTCTGTCCATTTCTTTAGCCGACTACCATCCTGGGACGGATGAGTGGAGGGATGTGAGTTCAACCCCTTATAATTCAGTATAATAACTATGACAATTTGACTTGAAATGGCAATAGACCATCTTAACTAACATTGGCTCTGCTCCTGTTTTGTTTTCTCACAGTTTGTCCTGGTCACTTGCGGTGATGCCATCCTGGCCAGTTCTCCCAGTCCTCTGTGTGACGGAGAAGGTCATGTGATCGAGGTAATAGTTTCGGCCAATCAGACGCTGCTCCTGATCGATGGGCAGCCGGGACGAAGTGAGGACACTGCGGTTCCCATGGAGCTCCTGCTTCAGTCCAGCACCTTCATCGGAGGGTTGCCAGGTCGGGACAATGTCTCAAATACTTTTGCTGTCTTTAATTTAGATCATCTCTGACTTCTCTAGTTCGATGTAAAGTAAGAAGTAAACTCTCTTTCCTGTGAGATTAATGCATTAGTGCTACAACTATAATGAGGTTGATAGAAAGGTCGGATTAACCGATCCATTGGTTGGTTTGATCCCAGTTTTCTCGGGTGAATGCTTTCATTGTGCCTCGGGGCAAGACACTTAACCCTCTTCCCCAGTGTCTGTGTATACTAGTGTGTGAATGCTGTGGTAAGGTGTGTGAAATGTCTTGCGTGAAATGTCTTGCCCATGGGCACACCTGCCATTGGTATTTATTTATTTATATAAACCATTATATACATTAAAGGGGCTGTGCTTGATTTTTACCGTTTTGAAACGTGAAAAACAGAACTTTAAACTCTTTATATTAGTCAAATGTGTCTCATTTTAATAATGCAGTTCAAGCATCCTAAATATTCACCGAGATGAGTTTCTAAGCACTTTTCACCAGTCTCTGAGTTTCTAAGCACTTTTCACCAGTCTCTGAGTTTATAAGCACTTTTCACCAGTCCCTGAGCCCAGAGCGGGTTTTGCCGTCGTGCTATAGCTAACAAACATTAGCACACTAACTACGCACTTCCTGCTTCTCGTAGAATAAAACACTCTCTGAATAGATGCAGAGAAAGCGCTCTGGTCTCATTTCCACCAGAATAGCTGCTTTTTACAATATATCTGTACTGAGGCAACACAGATTTTACTTTATTACATGCAAAATATCAGGTGCGTGAACTAGTTCTGTTTTTCACGTTTCAAAACTGTAAAAATCAGGTACAGCCCCTTTAAACATGTAGCGCTGTACAACATTTACAGCCAAGACTAAATTGCAATATCTGTCCCTTGAAGAAGGGTTTGTGGGTAAGATCTTATCATTGAGCCACAGCTGCCACATCTATGTTATCAATCTGTTATCAGTGGTGTTAGACATTCTACATGTGAGCTTTTAAATCAAGCAACAACAAAATGCCACTGTGTACGTCACAACTATTTGACATTTAAAACATTCCTTTAAAGATTCTACTTCTTAGTGGCAATATCCTCTTTAGAGAAAAGGTCATGCTCTTTCTAACAAACCAAAAGCTGTATATTTGGCTTCATCGTAGACCACCTGCACATTTTTGCTTTCTTTTTCATCACCAACATCATAAAACATAAATAACGTTTCCCTGCTTGCTCCAGACGTCCCCCTGGTGTCCACTCTGGTGTCAGCGTCCTACAGTGGTTGCATGGAGGTCAGTGTCAACGGACAGCCCTTGGATTTGGACCAAGCCAACCACAAACACAACGACATCCGCTCTCACTCCTGCCCCCTACTGGACTCCCACCAGTGACGCACATAAGAAACACAGTATTTATTAAACCAAGACTTTGCAAATACGGACTGAAAAAGAAAACATCTAACCAGGTTGTTTGGTCCAGCTGGTGCTTAGATCATTGTTTTGTGACACTGTTGCTTAAAGGCATTAGCTGGGCTTTTCAATGTTTGTTTGAAATGGCACATATTAGCAGAGGAAAGAAGAGGCAACAAGTGCTGGACAAGATTGTCTTAACACTGCCCGAGTACTTTTAGCCTTGTTATTAGCCCCATAAGAACACACGGGGCCTTTAAACGGGGTCAACGCTAAACAAGCAGAGGTAGTAATTTACTTTTGGTCATGCCTTTGAGTACATTTTGTTAACATACTTGGATTTGAGTGACTGAAATAGCACGTTTCATATACTCAAGTAAAGGTTTTATTATAATCGTTTAATTTTTGTATCCCATTGTTGAATCTTGCATTCTGTACTTTTTACTTTTATTATTTTATTTATAAGTCACTATTTTGTTGATCTTTTACTTATAATTGACTAATTTTAGCTTTTATTGAGTACGTATTTTGGGTTTTTCATCCACCTCTGTACACAATGATCTGTGGATCTTTAGCGAGGTCATTCACTGCAACAATTTTCTAGTTGCGCTCAGTTCAAATACGACCCCTAGTGGCAAAACTTGAAGCCTACCATGACGAGGGCCATTATAAACCAACAGGTGCTCTCAAAGTGACTTCAAATGGGGTCATTATGTCCCTGGATAATGTTAATATGAATGGAGGTGTGCTTGCAATGCTGCATTTAGCTGCTTTCTGTGAAAAAGTTAAAAATAACTTGCACATTGTTGCAGATCGACATGGAGTAAAGCCATTTGTTCAATAATAAAACACTCCATGTCCGTCTGCGGCATCAAACGAACCATGTGCCTCGAAAAACAACCCAACCTTGTAGATGTCGTGCTGTAACTGAGATGCCACTCGTGTAAATAGGAACAATTCACTCTACAGATTATAAGGATTAGAGGAGAAGTTTGTGATTTTATTTCCCACACGTTTTATTTTGTTTCTCTAAGCACTGCAGTATTACTATGGTATAATATTAAACAGAAACAAAACTGCATGGCTCATAATCTCACATTGCTTACGTATTGAAGCTTGTAAAACTGCTTATTAAAGATGTATACATTTATAATTTAGTAAAGGTAAAATCACTGTCTGTCAAAACATTTTATCAGTTACGTTTTGTTCAAAAAGTAGCTTCATCCTTTCCACTTTCCACAACGGACCACACAATAATCCACAATGACTAAAACTCAATGCTTAATTATATTTGTATACATTAAAAACAACTCACTTACTTCTCCTTTAAGCCAAACCTTTCCTCACTGTCCTGTTGCGCACAAATTAATCCGACATTAGCCTCTAAAGCACAGAAAGGAGCCGCACCACGAGCTACTGAGAGACAGCGCTGTAATATAGTGAGTTTGTAAATATATGACTGTCCTGCTTTAGAGAGAAAACAAACACTACCTTTTGCTGCGCTTTTGAGTTGATCCAAAGTGGTGCACTATGTCTCTTTTCTGGTGGAGGATTTGTCACTTGCATGGAGTATTTGGGGGCGATACCTATGATTTTTGTTTTTATCCTATGCAGTATTCTGATATTGATTGAATATATTACCAATGGGTTTTGTATTAAAATGCATTGAAACTCTTCTAATACAAATAATTTTCAGAGCTGTCTTTATCTTTATCCCCAGTTTGGACTGATCTAACAATCAAAAATATGACAATAATCTAAAACGCAGCCAAACGCATTTAAGTAGCAGTATTTTTGTCTGTAAATTGACACTTTTTGATGATGTTCTGTTGCCTGCAATTATAGAAAAGGTTTTAAATGTAGTCAGCTGCACAACATTTTTAAATTTGATTTCAAAAACTGTGTGGAGATGACTACTAAGTTACAGGTCAGATCTGTGGAAAGTCCCCGCTCACAGTAAGAATACTTTTTGAGCAATGAAAAACGAATATATAAATAAATATCTTTAATATATGAATATATTAAAGATAGACACGTTTAGTGCCAAACTTTGGAATATTTCAGGCAAAGCAATAACATCTATGATGGCCACCAGAAAAGTTACATAGTGCACTTTCAAGGTGTTATAAATATGTTATTAATTGGGGTAACACTTTAGTTGAGGGACCATATATTAATGACCAACTAAGTAATAATTGTCATGTTAGCGGTTATAAGAAAACTTTCATTTGTCCTACTATCTGGACATTTCACTGTCGCCATGTTATTCAGCCACTAGTTTTCATAAAGCACTTACTCATGTTCAGCAAAATAACTAAATATGTCCAATAAAATGCAAATAATGAACTGAACACTAATTAACTTAGTTAATGTGAAACATGAATGACTTAAAAGTTGTCAAATATGGCCTTAAAGTAAGCATAGAAAAGCATAGAAATATTACTAAAGGTCTAATTAACCTTTGACTACTGTATATTCCTACAAGTTAGCATTAGTTTTTTGGTCCCCAAGTGTTACCTCCATTGGTTTGATTATTGTTTTTTTAAGTCAGTATTTTATTACTCTTTCCTGAACACACCTTTTATTAGTTGTTAGTTATGTTAAATACTCATCTTCACATTTATGGGGCCCTTGTTTTAAAGTTGCACCTCCAAAGTTCCTTTTTGAATGAATTTGAAACTGCATGTGATTAGAAGAATGTTTAACTGTGAGGAAACCAAGAACAAGGATCTTTTTTCCTCTCTGTTTGAATTACTTTTAGGTGCTTAAAATAAACAATGTAGTAGTTTGAGTTTTGATGAATGAATGCCAAAATATAGAGCTTGACAATATTTTTATTACATGTGTGGTACGTTAAACTTTATCTTTTAGTTTTTAATTTTCACTTTTACTGCCAGTACGTGATGTTTGCCTTGTTTTCTGTTTCCTCAACACTTAAAATTATATTTAAAACAAAATAAAGGCGGTAAACTGGATTTTGAAAAGAAACATTTGGATTGTGTCTTTTTTCTACATATGTATAAAGAATGACATCGTAACAATACAAATTTTACATTTATTACACAATATGAAGCCCTTAACATGAATGTGTGAGTGAAGACAATTTGCTTAAACATGAACAGAAATAAAATAAAACCACAGTAGTGTTAACAGTGGGAGTTAACATGCACCATCAATTATATGCAATATTGACATTGTAAAGTTAATGTACACAACTAACACAGTAGCCTAAATAACATTTTTCCTCCGTTCACATTTCAACAAAGCCCTTTTATAGATCTCCATTATTATACTTTTCCCTGTTTCCTGGTTTTATAAACTATTCTTTATTCCACCAACATCTTGACACACAGTGGTAATAATAAGCTCTATTGCTGTATTTGAACACACTCAAAAAATATATATAAAAAGTACTTAACTGTGAGTCTCACTGGCTACGTTCACAACAAAATCTGATTTCTGGCCCTTTAAGATCATTTAAATGACATGAAAACTACAGAATCTGATGTGAGTAATCAGAAGGACCATCGTCAAAAATAAATCTGATGTTTTTGATGTTTACATTTAATTTTAATCATCTTTTTACTCCAATATAATATTTTGAGTGTGACTGCAGCCAATGATGGACAACGAGGGAATATTCAGAAAGCACAGATGGATTCAAGAGGCAGGACAACGTTGAAAATAATAATACATATACCAACATATAAAAGCTAAGAAGAAGATCTCTCAGTATTATTGTGTTATCTTTATATATAATGCATATAACTGACAGAATTTATAAATGCTGATGTTTTGGATTGCTACAGAACATGTTGTGTTCGCGTGACTACACAGGTTTCAAATGTGTGCCATTCAAAACAAAATATTACATCTTTGGTTAATTGTTTAAATGAACGGTTAAATGTAAATGAGACCAATGAAAAGTTTAAAACTGAGATGTAGGACAAGTCAGATTATATGGTAGAATTTGCTGTTTAACTGTCAGATTTCAGACTTATTTACCTGATTCATGGATAATCTCTCTAATTACTGAGTCTAGCCACAGGAAATAAAAACTGGCAAAAACATCAATGTCTTTTCTGTCAGCATAAATAAATGCATAAACATATATTAACTATCAAGTCATTTCTATTTGCAAAACACATTAACAGTGCACAGCAATTTGTTTTGATGCTTTATGAGTCACACGTTTCAGTTTAAAACACGATAAACATAAAGTTCATTGTCCAGAATGGTGGCTTCCAAATGTTGTGCTCCAGATTCAAATGTGAAGTGTGTGAAGTCAAGTGTTTTCTTGATTCTTCACTGAATTCACTCAGTAAGCGTAAGGCGGAGGTTTCTCGAATGGCCCATAAGCCTCTCCATACATCATTGGAGCATTAGGGCCGTTAGCTGTTGGGTACCCGCCTGTCTCCTGGGTGCTCCCCGGCGGGTGAGGGTGCCCTGCAGGGTGGGGCTGTCCCATAGGCTGGGGGGGCACCTGGGGGTGTACCATGGGCATCTGTCCTGACGGAGGAGGCGGCTGCTGGTTCTGAGGAGGGTCACAAGGGTGAGGGTTGGTGGGACAGCCTCCTTCAGGGATGGGCTGAGGCGTGGAAGGAGCCGGGTAACCGGGGTTGGGCTGTGAGAGAAAGAAATATTAAACATTTGTAAAAGCTTTTGAGGTTACAGCTTTAAATAACACTTAATGAGATCTAATAATACAGTACTACTGTTGCTACTCCAACAGCAAAAACGTGTGCAATGTAATCATCCTGCTGCTTTAAGGCGAGACACTGCAGGTGAATAGAAAAACATTAAGACATTTCAAGATGTTTTCCTTTTATGTGTAAAATGGCCATATTTGGACCATATGTGAAAAAGTAATACAGCCAGGTTTCAAGTTCTTGCATCATTTTGTTGAGATACTGAATTAGATACAAAAAAATGTATTTTGGATATTTTGGAAGTCAATCTTACTGAAAAATGTCTTTAAAAAATCAGCTAATTTTTGTTTATGTTTTTTGTAAGTTAAAACTTAATAAAGCAGGCTTAGAAATAGATATTTAAAAATCCATCTGTAAAATTCTTGAAAATGTTAAGAAATCTATATGCACTTGAAAATGCATTTTGGAAAATGGCGTTTGTTCAAAATTACATTGCCCCATATAAATCTATAGATGCCAGTAGATTAAAGTAAATAATAAAATAAAACATCTTTTGGGGCAGATTAGATAATGTTTTTTGTCATTCCAGGTTATGTTTATTAAGCAAACTGAGAAAAAAAATATCTAGTTTTGCCTATAGATTCATTTTATTGTGGTTTGTCATTCCAACATGACAGAACAAATTTTGTAGTGTCTCGCCATAAAGTTACTTACACTTTAGTATCCCTGTAAGAAACTTTGTCCAATGCATTTGACCCTTCAAAGCCTCTTCAGAAGCAGTGGCCGACAACAGTGCCACCTCCAGATCCTGAGCCAGGTTTGGTCAGGACCACCTCACTGGAGCGTCAGCCTGTTGTACATGTTGTAAGTTGCTTTAGCTTTAGCCTGTCTTACTCTTATGAGACTCACCTGAATGGGTATGGGGTAGTTGGGGTAGGCGGGCAGGGCCTGAGGGGGGCAGAAGCTGGCGTAGGTGAGGATGTGCTGGTTTGGGTTGTACAGAATGTGAGGCGGAGGCGCTGGACTCGGAGGGATGTTACGAGACGGTTTTTGCTTCAAGGGAGAATTCAGTTCAGTATTAAAAGCACTGCAATAATGTTAGGAGAGGAAAACCATGATATACCTTTTGATTCTTGCTTACCAAATCCTTGTAAGCTCCGAGCAGCGCGGCGTTGATGATTCCCAGGAACATGGCGACCACATTCAGGACGACAGAGGCCCAGAGCAGACGGTGCAGGTGGATCACGTCCCAACAACTGCTCACACCAGTGAACTTGTAGTACCTCGTGTCATACTCACTGGAAAACAAAACAAGTTAAAACAAATCAGCACAGTCTTAACATCAAGTGAGAAAGAGACGTAAACGGCCCTGACCTCTCGCAGTTGTACAGGTAGCAGCAGTAGCAGGTGTGGCTTTCCACTTTGAGTTTGCAGGCTTTGTTTGACGCACGACACGTCACCTGGAGATGATCGAAGTTACAACACAAGAGAAAAAAAAGAAATAGTTCAGAAAAAAAGTTTTGATATGAACAATTTCAGTCAGTTTAGAACCATGACAATACTATACCACTAGATGTCAGCACAACCTAATCCTATTTCACTAAACATTTTTAATAGAATGTAGATAATCTTAGTGCCATAATGTTGTTAGTTGTTAGTTCTAGTTTGTGGTTCCAAAGACAAGACTTTAAACCAGCGGGTTGTCTGTCGTCTGCCCTAAACTCTGGAACACCTCATCTTAAGACCCACTTTTAGCTCTGCATGAGTGGTGTGGTCCTCTGCGTCTTTTATTATTATTTATTTAAATCCTTAATCTTTACTTTAAATTACTGTATGTGTGTTCTGCCCATTTTTATGACCTTTTTTTTTTTTTACTGCTTACTAAAATGTGGTAGAAACTGTATATTTCCTAAAACATCATATGAAAGACAATTTTGGTGGCAGCACCTCAGTGTAGTAGTTGTCGTAGGCGTATCCAGAAACACTTCCATAATAGTCACACATGTCCTCCTCCAGCGGCCTTATGTCCTGTGGTCAAAGAAAAATATAGTTCAAAAACAAATTAATTAAAGGTGCATAATGTAACTTTCTGTCTCCTTTTTGTCTCCATGAAAATGTAACTGCTTTGCCTGGATTTCTCCACAATCTGCCTTTAAACGTCTCAGGTAGAAATGGAAGTAGTGCCACCAGGCCAAGTTACAGGTCAGATCTGTGGAGAGGCGACCCTGCTCACACTTAAATTAAATAAATGCAACATAGATACGTTTAATGCCATACTGTTGCAAAGCATCATCATCTCCATGGTGACAGGAGGGTTACAGACAGTAATTTATAATATAGGTTAGAGAGAATGTTAACCTACAGTAACCAATGTCCAGTTCCAGCAGCCATGTTTTGTTGGAAAATTCTACTAAACACATCAAAATGGACTTTTTAATCATAACGTTGTAATAAATACTTTAATTTGTACTTTATCTAATGCCCTTGAGTTCTACCAAAGGAATGTGAAAAATCAATTATCAACGGTTGTGTCCATGTGGTGCATTGACATACAAACATAGTTTAATTCTGATAAAATATAGACCAGTGCTGTGTTTTGAGGGTAAATATTAATTTTCATAATTCACAGAAAAGTTGCCCTGACAGCCACAGGTAGTTCTCTGTGTTCTAACAACCACAAATATACCATTATATGTACATTTAAACACTTAAATCTATTAACTTTATTCCCCTGTTTTCACATTATTTTCTATTAGAATTTAGCTCTTTCTCCACCCGCAAGATGCCTACCGCAACTGCTACAACATCAGAAGGGTTAGGGAGTGTCGCTCTAGCCTTTGTCATAACTCAATTTGACGGACCCTCCAGATGAACAGTTACAAAGTGCACCTTCAGATATTCTGTGTTAACGCAACACACATAATACATACATAATACATATACATAGCTTAATAAACAGACTGTGGACGTCAGATAGTTTTCATTGTCCAAAGCTGCCTGACCCCTAATATAGTTTTACAGAGTTGTGAGTGTAAAACGATCATTACTGCTGCAGCATTGATCAGTATCAGAGACTCGAATGCGTTTATGCGCATGATGGGTTTGTTTAACAGCTTCAATGCTTTTGTTCTTTATGTAATAAGACTGCAAGATTAATCGCAATCAAAACAAAGTCACAATTTGAATGGAAGCAATTAGCAAATGGCAAATGTTGCAATTACACAAACAACAAAATATCCTGTCTTTTTCTGCATAAAAACTGTTAACCCTGTAGTTTTGATATATATTTATCATGTTTCAGTCTTTTTGACAATTTTCCTGGACGCATTTAAATGTATTGTGTGTTGTTTAAATGTGAACTTTGAACAGAATACGATCAAACATAAAGTGCAAAGCTAATCAAAATCGCAATTCTTGTCCGAAAAATTGTTGTTCCACGGCTCTTTTGTTTACTTTTCTACATGGTTTTGGTTCAAACAGGGTGGATTCTGCTAATAATGTTAAGGTTTTTGACGTTCGATGCCAAGCTCTATGTAAATAACACATTGATAGACTATATCATGATAAATCTAGTTGAATGGTTTAACTATTACATAAGAAAATAAATCCTTTTCTAGTCCAAACCCTTATGAAAAGCACACATTTAACGCTAGTCTGTATTGTTGTAAAGTGCTCTCTGTTTTGATTGATAGTTTATCTTGGCATGATGTGGTCTAGTCACATAGAGCAATATTAAATTAATATAACATAACGCTAACCCTAAATATTACTTACTACTAATATACCAAAAGGTGTGTATTTTTCTCCAAATGATATGTTTTATATATTTTTACATAGATAGATCTGGGTTTCAGTGGGACTTTCATGGATAAATAGAGATAAAAGAGACTGAAAAAAATATACTGCCTTTAAGACTATTCACTCACATGTGAAGTCTCAAAAGTAAGATAATAATAAAAATAATAATAAACCTGTGATAAACCTTGATACATACAATGAGCTCTGATGTGATGATCCCGTCCACGATGGCACAGAGGAAGGCTGCGATGACTCCCATACTGATGAAGATGATGGAGGCGATCAGCTGCAAACACAAGACAAACACACATCACACTTTGAGAAACATTCTTTCAAGATGTGATACTTTTATAAATTGTTTTTTTTAGAGTAGTGTTATCCAACTATACATTTTATTTATGTGTATGTTTTAAGCAAAACTATTAAGTAACGGTTTTGAGCACTCTTTCAAAGTGATTAAAGCTTTATGTTGACAAAATGAAATGAGCTGAACTGTGTCACGATCTGAGTCCTTTATTGATCAATCACAATTTTCAATTCCATTTTATTTGATCTTATTTCACACAATACTCATTTCCTCAACATAAAAAATGACTTATTAATTGCCATTTAACACCAAAAACAGTATTCTTAAGTCTGAACTCAGATCCAAAACACATGCTTTACTGTTGGAGGATTTGCTATAGACCTCTCGATTAAAAAGACCTAAGATGACTATTGACTTGGTATTTTGAATTTGAAATGACAGAATCTGTATTCCAATTAAAATAAGAATAATTGCATAGCCCTCCCTTCAGATATGATTTTGTAGTTTCTTTGAAAATGCCAGATGGTGTGCATTATCAGAGAATCAGAATCAGAAACGGTTTAAGCCCATGTTTACTACAAAGCTAAAACGTAATCATACTGTGTGTTATTCATCAATAGAACTGACAAATAATAAACAACTAATTACACATAGCACCTTTTAACAGTTTTAAGGAATAACTAAGAAGACAAGTCATTAAGGCAAGGTGAGGCAAACTGACTTCCTTCTTTGAGGTGCCTTGTGGGTAAATCACGGGGGATGTACAAGATTGAGGTCAAACAAGGTCAATTTAATCCTCCTTATCTCACATCAACACAACTAGACCCCACAGTGAGCCGAGATTTACTGCCGATCAGCGACCTGAAGAGTTGAGGTCATTGATCAGCAAAGTTTAAAGTCAATATTAAAATGTAATGGCAACAAATGAAAATCAAAATAGGTTTTTGAAGATTTTGTAAAATATCAAGAATACGGTCTATTATAAGAAAACTGTCAAAAAGCGGCAAAAAAAGAAATAAAGTAAAATAAAATGTAAAAAATAAAAACAGCAAAAAGTCACACTGCAATCCTTGAGGTTAACGACATTTCTGCACATTTGTGATTGATTTTGAACCTCATCCATGACATTTACATCCACAATTTTAGGACATTTCTGATGAAAAGAAAAATATTGATTATTATTGATTATCAGGGTACATGTATATTATTTTTACATAATCATTTTGCTGTTGATCACAGAGCAGCATGCAGTAAACCAGTTGGCTGATCACAGATGCTTGACCATAATTTTTTATTGCTTGAGTTCTTTTTTAGTGCTGTTTTACTTTCCCCTCTGGACCAAACCGTCTGGACTAAAACAAGTAATTAAAAATGTATTTCCTTGTTATGGAGCTAAATGTGTTGTGTACATAATTTATATATTATTTACAACCTCTCCAAGCTGTGCCTCTGAGTAATTAAAATATGTAGTAGCACCACTGTCTTTCAAACTCCTCTTTCAATATGCCTTTTAAGAGAGACTACAGAGCACTGTGCGCTCTGAGGTGATGGCTGGAGCCTTCCATCTGTCCAGGACCTGTACGTCTCCAGGACTTGGGGACGAGCAGGTCGGATCACAGCTGACCCTTCTCACCCTGGACACGGACTGTTTGAGCCACTCCCCTCGGACAGGAGGCTACGGTCCATCCGGACCAGAACCTCCCGCCACAAGAACAGTTTCTTTCTCTCTGCTGTTGGACTCATGAACACTTTATAGCAATTGCCCCTAATATGATAGAAGAGCTCTCTATTTGTACTGTCAATTTGCACTACTGCCTGTCCAACTGTACATTTCTGTATAGAATCTTAGTCTATTCTATTCTATTCTATTTTATTCTTAATCTCTTATGCAAGCCTCTTTTATATATTTTATTATATTTTATTCATTGTTTTATGTTGCACCTTACCGCCAAAGCAAGTCCCTATGTTTGTGAAGTTTGGTCGCTGACAATGGCGATAAACCAATTCTGATTCTGATTTAAGAAGAACTTCAAGCTGAACTGAAATGAAAAATTCAGCCTATGACTCCGTCTAAAGATGCAAAGTGGAACTACAAGCCTCTCAGAACAGCCCTTAAAAGAGACATATTATAGAAAATCAACTTTTATTAGTTTTTAACTGTGTTACAACAGTGTTAATGGATTTTGTGTGGTTGAGTAATCCTGTCTTGTCCTGCAAATGAGGCTTGAGTTCTCTGAAAATGTATGTTTTCACCTACCCCCTATCCCCTCCCACAGCTCTGTACTTCAAAGCAGTTTATAAGAGGAAGTCAAAGGACCTGTTTCTATTCATGGATTTCAGCTTCTTATACACAGCATTTTGAGGACTTTTTTCCATTCAAAAGATACAATATTTTGTTTTAAATTGCTAATCTAGCCATTTTAGATCATACTTTACAACAATGAACAAAAAGTAAAACGGTGATCTACTTATGTTGTAGTTTAATAACCAGGAAAAAGCATGTCTTCTTTTACCAATCAATTTAGCATACGTTTAAAAATGAATATGAACTCCGTGTTACAATAAATGATGCTGAATCATAATGTGTAAAGCTTGATAGTATTGAGAAAAGCAAAGGTCGAGTAGATGAAAGGGTTTGGGTCCACTTTAATGACACACTCACAAGCCAAAGCCTCAAATAATCGAGGCGTGTGGCATTTGAATTGATCTATAATGAATTCCTGATGGTAAAGTTTGAAAGGGATCTTGTTAAAACTCTTCATTGTGACCTGTATATCTCCACGATGTCCACAGTGGAAGACTTAAACTCACAATAGATCATTTACCTTATGTTCAATCTACTGACGTATTTAATCAGACAGATATATTTTAGGTGTAAATTTAAAAGACGTCTCAAAATCCCGACTGAGAAAACAATATATTTTTTCAATAGAGTTTTATCTGCCAGCCTTGGGCCAGACTTTCTACTTCATTAGCGCTTTAAATGACTTTGGTTTTATGGGCTGTGAGCGCGAGGCGGAGGCGGAGGCAGCGAGCGAGTGAGAGAGCGAGGGATCCAGCCATTGAAGGCATTGCTTTACATTATCTCAGCGCCGGCACAGATATAAAACTTTATCTCAAAAACCAAACATGACAGGTGATCAGCGAGTGTGAATGATTTAAAAGAGGGATTGTTCAGTTCTCCAGTTCCAGTATTTTTAACAGACTAAAGAGGCTTAATCTGAAAAATATTTTAAAAAGTAGTTGTCGTTTCAAGCGAAATTGATACACTGTCAGAAGATTACTTTACGAATTTAACCAAGCTGGTAAACTCGACTAAAATGTAGTAAAACTAAACCAGCGCTTAACAGAACAGGGAGATTGAAGTGTGGCAGGACCAGGACTAAACAACAACAAAACAAGGAACTTAACTGAGGAACAAAATAGCACATATTAGTTGAGTTAAAGGCACAGTATGTAACATTCTGGAGGTGCAAAGTCACTTGAATAATTCGATGGAAATGGAAGTAAAAAACACTTCACAACATTCTCCATGGACTTAGATAAGTTTTGTGCCATACGGTGGAATATTATTGTCAAAGAAACAGCATTTCCATGGCAACAAGCAGGAGAAGGCTACATTTGTTTTAGTCCCTCCTTTTATTTTTGCTAAAAATGTGTCATAATGTGTCTTTAATTAACTCAATTTATAAGAGAGACTAAAACAGGACTAAACCTGTGTCAAAACAAGGATTAAGCAACTTCAAATTAACCAGAAGGACATGAAAACATTATTCAAATTACTACTACTACTACTACTACTACTACTAATACTACTACTACTAATAATAATACAATAAAAATACACTTCTATAATGCTTTTCAAGAGAATAAATTTAAATGAACCAGGTTTTCAACAGCAAAATACCCCTTGCCAACAGAATTTTGTTTAGTTTATTACAAAATATACAGTAAAAGCATTAAGCATTCTGAATGGGCACAAAATCTAAAGATGCAAAAAATGGGATGAAGATGGAGCTTGTAAATGGGGCCCATAGCATTTATTGATAGAAATAAAAGGTTACTGCTTCCTTCCTATCTCTAATTCATTTTCCCCAAACCCGAGACAAAAACAAAAATGAATGCATGATCTCTTACAGTATAAATATAAATATCATGTTCACACATCTAGGTAGCCACATGGAATAAACCTGTGTAACATTGTGACCTGTACCACACTTTGAGAACCCCAATTTAACCAATTTCACAGTTAATTTAGTTTAGCGACACCATGAGTTATTTTATAGCCCTGGGTCGAGCTCTCTATTGAGTTACGCAACTGAAGCTCGATGTTCCGATGACTAATCAAGACCACCGCAAGTAATAAGTGTCACTGTCTGAACAACCTAAAGTACAACCATTCAAACACTTTGGCCCTTCAAGGTTACACAGGGAAGATAGAAAAAGAGAGCGAGATAGGGGCAGTTAAGGGCAGGGCATCTGAAGCGTTTAGTCGTAAAGAAAAGAGAATAGAGCGTATAGAAGACAGCGGGGCGGCCATCGAGAGGACATGAAGTTTTATTTCCGGCAAGATAAGACACAGAGAAGAGGGCAAAGTCATTGTGCTTTTACAACTAAACCCTGAATAGTTTTAATGAACGAGTAATGTGATCTAGTCCATTGAAATATAGATAAAGGTAATTGTGTTTTGATCCGAGTTTAGAATACGGGTACAAAAGGGCATCAAGGACATTGGAAGTAACCAGACGTGAATGCACATTTAACGACTGACGACGTTAAATGGCACAGACTAATGGATGAAGGTGAAGGTGTGTTGTTTTGTTAACATTAGTTCCCCATTTAGTCATTCATTTTAACATAAAATGTAACATATATTTGCACATTCAGTTCATCATATTTTAAATACTTTTCTTAGAAATGTGTGGCCTACAAATTAATCTTTCAAATTTGCTGATTTTTAAAACATTTTAGATGTAAATTGATTGTAAATAAAATGTTTTCATGAGTGTAAAATTTTAACAACAACAATTTAAAAAAGGGCTGCATGATTTGGGAACAATATCTAATTGCGATTATTCTGATCGGTATTGTGATTGATGATCGATTCAATTTGCAGTTTTTGTTTTAATAATAGGATTTTGTTCAAAGTTCACGTTTGACAAAAGTTGACAAAAAGTCTAAAATAGGTCTTTAAACTAACAACAAATATGAGAATACAGCTCTTTCTTTTAAGTTTAGCAGTTTTTCATAGAATAAAACAGGATATGTTGTTGTTTGTGGAGCAAATTACGCTACTTCAAAAATTGCAGTCTTTGCATTTGCTATTTTCATCCCGTCATATCATGATTTAGATTCAATTGCAATTAATCTTGCGGCACTAAATAATTGAAATGTTCCACTCTTTGAATGGTCAAAAATAATCAACACAACAGGAAAAGATCATGTGATTGAACCTCATTCATTAAGATAAAAGTGCAAGTATCAGCCGCTCCTAATCAAATAGTCACTGGTGTTGACCGATTTGGCACCACTGTTTTTTTAACTGCGCATGTCCAGATACTTTGTGCAAGCGCTTAAGTTGCTATAGTAACCATACTAGAGACAAACCTCCTTTGTGATATTTGTTTGATTTACTCTTGGGATATAAACTGTTTTAGTGATAAATACCTGCTCAGTCTGCAAGAAAAGAAGCATTCAAACTGTTAAAAAGGAGAAAAAATGGAGCAGGGCGGAGTGAAGACATAAACCGGCTATGATTTTGAAGATCATAGGCAAAAACAATAAATTTTGTTTCTAAAATAAAGTTCTACATCTCTACATCTACGTTTAAATTGAGTAATACTTTGCAATTGCGGACAGAAGATATAATTAACACTTTTAAAAGAGTTAAGCAAGAAAAAGGTGCCACTACGAATGTTATTTTCTTCCCATGGCTTCCTGGCAGTGCCATAAGGTCACGGGGCAGCGGTGTGGAGCTCCAGGAAGCCATGTCACAGGAGCCTCGGGTGTCGGAGTGTGTCTTTGGTCCAGTTTGTTGTTCTTTAATGAGAGTTGCTTTTGATCGTCTCGAGTTTCAGAGCGAGAAGAAGACATGACACCTGTGAGACCTGCCGCACTCACGCACTGCTCCTTCACCACATTAAAGATTCAATGAGGCGACACAACTGGACCACAAAGTCATAGTGATATGTGACCAGAGACTACAGTTGTCTGTCTACATATTTATCGGCCTTTGATTTTTTTTATCCTCCCACTGACTATTTTTAATTGTTTTATGTGTTTTATGTAGTTTTGTTTTTTTAGACACCGGAAAATAAATGTGGCACTATTTGGTTGGTAGGATTATACTCCAAGGTCCAGAGCAAAAAGTGGACTATAAGAACACTGGTATATTATTATTGTTTCTCCATTTTGATATCAAATTTTGATGCCTAGCACAAATAAAAAATGTGTGTTTGGTTCAAATGTTTTCATTGTTCATCATTTTTTTGTTCTTTGGTTGTAGAAATCATGAATGCATTGTATGTACCAAAAAGTATAGTTTAAGAAACACTAAATCATGTATTATTTAAGTATTGGCACAGAAAAAAACATGAATGGCATCGAGTCGTAGTTGTAAAGGAAGATATGAAATTTGTTGATTTGAAAAAAGAGAATGCACACTATCACAGTATCAAAAATATCCAAACTATTGCCCCATGAGTGACTAAAACTCGCTGTATTCACTGTTTAGTTTTGTTTTGAGACTAAAATGTCCATCTTTCCAACCACCTCTTACTTATTACTTCTGCAGTCCTTGAACACATAAAAAATTACAAGTTTAGCTCAAATGTCTTCTTCTTCTCTTCTCCTCTTCTTCTTTTTTTTATTTTTTTTTTTTAACTATTTGTAACTGTTTTTTGGCAATAGAAAAGTGTGAATGTAGTCTATGCACCAAAAAGGTTTAGTTCAGTTAACAGTATAAATAAGGTATTGTTTAAGCCCTAGTTGTGAAGGTAAATATGGAGATTCGTTGTGCTGAGAAAAGAGGAAGCAGATACAGTATCTACATTTGTATTCACTAACTAATGGCCTTTGTCTAGTAGACCACGAGTAAATTGTTAACTCTGTATCCACCGTTTTTTATATATAATAATGTCAATGAATTATAAAAGGGTTTGCTGTCCATCATTGACCTTTCCAACCACAGCCTCTTCCTCATCTACAGCTTAAACATATGAAAACATCATGTCCATCACTTCAGCGCGCGGCTGTCGGCCTCAGCTCCAGCACACGGTAACACAAGCCGCGGTGATCTGAGACTCTACACAGACATGAAAAATTCACTACGCACAACGACTCAAGTAGCAACGGCACCAGAGGAACAGGTCCAACTCACAGACAGTAACTGGACAAACTATTGTTATCAGGAAAGAAATCACAGAGAAAAATATATGTGTGATTGTATGATTATAATCAGTTTTCATTGTAATAACTTAAAGACATGCTATACTTTTTTGGGGGTATTTTGCAGAGGTGGGATCAAGTCCTTGTTCTTGTGCATGGTTCTTCTTTAAGTGCATGGTTCTTCTTTAAAAAAAAAAAGGTCAGGGTCACATAAGTATCGACCGTAAAGAGAAGAAAACATCAAGTTGTCTCAAGTCACAAAACACCAAGTCAAAGTCAAGTCCTGAGTCACTGGCCTTCAAGTCCAAGTCGAGTCTCAAGTCCGTTTTATCAAGGTGCAAGTCTCAAGTCATCAAACTAGTGACTCAAATCCAAGTCGAGTCCAAGTTGTCATGCAAGTTTGCACCTCTGGTATTTAGTATTAAACTTAAATCATTATTTGATCACTGCATGTCACAATATTGATCTAAAATGGCTTAACGGGGATACGGGTAAATGAAAACAGACTTTTTAGAGCGCTCAAGCCTCAAATACAGGATTACTCAAAGAATCAATCTAAATACAACACTCAGTAAGATAATAATAAGGGAACATTGTCATAACATCATAAAAAGCTCATAAAAAGAGTATTTATAATTTATATTATACATTATACTTAATTGTAGTAATATAGTAAAAGTTTTAGTGGTAGGCTCAGTAGCAACAGAATCGTAGTAATAGGAGTGGAAGCTGCTTCAATTTCATAGATTATAATTAATTTCAGTAAACAATTTAGATTTGACTTTATACAAAAAGTAGACTTCCATGTGGCTGGTTGTTCTGGCGATGCTGAGTCACTCTTATGCGCTACAGTCAGGTTTCAGGTCAGTGAAAAGATCCCGTCGCTACGAGTGAACTGAGACACAAACTAATTCTGTCCTCAATGTAAGTCCCATTTTCTTATAACTTTAATGTCTGCTTTCAGATCTAGAGAGTTGTTTCAATGCCTTTTCCTGACCCTCTAACTCTCATTTATTGGACGTTCATAGCCAAATTTGTCCCAATCCAATATTTATTCAATTCCTGCTTGTGTCGCTGGAGGCTTGGGCCAATTCTGTTCAAACCACAACTCCAGGTCATGTATCCTCCAAACAAAGGCTGTAAGTATAATAATCACATTTACTGGTGATCGTAAAAGAGCACTGCCCTGGAAATGTAATAATATAGTCTCATGGAACTAGTTAACCGGAAGTATTACGCAGACGTAATTGGAAATAATAATAATAACACAATACAGTAGCAACACCAGCCATTACGATTATCTTAAACTAAAATGAAGTTCAATAAACAGCTATAAAAACGATTCATGTCCAACTTCACTGTCTCTGAAATAAAGGGATTTATGTTTTGTTTAGTTTAGTTTAGTTTAGTTTAGTTTAGTTTAGTTTAGTTTAGGTTTGTTTAGTTTAGTTTAGATTAGTTTAGTTTAGTTAGTTTTGTGTTATGTGGTTTGGTGTGGTTTAGTTTAGGTTAGTTTAGGTTGGTTTGGTTGGTTTAGTTTAGTTTAGGCTAGTTTAAGTTAGTTTAAGTTGGTTTAGGTTGGTTTAGTTTAGTTTAGGTTCATTTAAGTTGGTTTAGGTTGGTTTAGTTTAGCTTAGTTTAATGTGGTTTAGTTTAATTTGTAGTGGTGTGGTGTGGTTTTGTGTGGTTTGGTTTATTTCAGTTTAGTTTGGGTTAGGTTAGTTTAGGTTGGTTAAGTTTAGTTTAGTCTTTAAGCAAAGGGACACTGTACAGAGCTCATAAAAAACACAGCTGTTCCGCACCAGGTTTCAGCCAAATAGCCAGTTTCCATCCTCCTTGGCTTTGAAAAACAAACAAAAACAACATTTGGAGAATAATTTAACCTTGTTTTTATGCCACATGCCATTTCCTATTTTTCTTGGCAAAACAAACACACAGAATACACTGGTTTGGGTACAGCTTGGTCCTGTGCTTATCTCCCAAACTCTAAATCTCAAATGGGATTGTACATTTTATTCCAATATTGTTACCATTTGGATTGAAAACATTTGTCTTGAATAATAATTTGATTGTGACTGTTAAAAGGGACAGTGTTGCACTCACCATTGGTCGGCGGTTTTCTACAAGATGAAGAGCGACGACGCCAAGAAATGCTCCAAAGCTCAACTAAACACAAATTTAAAAAACAATAAGAAAACATTGTATGGCCAGGGGGCTCCTGTATCAGCAAAAGGTTTCCAAAATATAACCTTAAAACTATTAGTTCAGTTTAAGGGAAGGTGATTTTTTTTTTTGCTTGAAATGAGACGCACTAGTCAATAAAGAAATAAGTATAAATCTATATCAAGTCTTACCATTTCATATAAATCAATCAATAAATAAATGTTAATATACTGAAACTAGGTGAACTCCAAAAGGATGGTCCAGATGTGTGAAACCTATTGTTTGATGTTGTTTTATGTAACGTACCGTGATGCCAGAGTAAAATCCTGCCACGCTCACATTCGAGGTCCGAGTGGCCGCGATGAACCCGATGGTGAGCACCATCAGAGACAGGAAGAGCAGCAGCATGGTGACCCACAGAGCCGTCCTGCCCCGGCGGTAGTACTGGACTACAGGACACAAGACCATCGGTTTATTAAGGATAGTTACTTTGTAGAGCACAATTTGTACACAAAGTCATTCAAAGTACTTTACATAACAGGAAAGATGCATTAAAATCATAATACAAAGAGATAAAATCCTTTCAGTCGTATGCAGAGCTATATAGCCTGGATTGAACATTGTTAGAGTAGAGACCTGTCTCACATCTACAGGAAGACTTTAACTGGATAAAACTGAAACACTGATTCCCCATGTTTAGTCCTGACTCAGAATAGTCATAATTAAAAGAAACTAAACACACACAGAAGAACCTTAATATTTTTATCCAAGCCTAAAGCATGGCCTTTTAGGAATAACAGTATCCAAATATCTTGGGCAGTATTTTTGTGATATTTTGAAGAGGCTACAACAGAATTCTAGTTACTTTTTACTACTAAAATACCATGACAAGCCTTTGTTATGAAGCATTACAATCACAGTCAAAATACTTAACATATAAAAATGCTAAATAAAATATTTGTCTTCAATCATGTTTTGCACTAAAATGAAATATACTGTATGTGTTCCCTCTGTTTCTTTAGTTGTTGCTGCAACAAAACATTGCATTTAAGCAAAAGAGATTGTAATTATATTTCTTGTGACAGCTCAAGATATTAGTGTGAGACTTTTGACAATACGATATCACAATGTTTTAGTTATTGTTACATCCCTAGGGCATCCCTGTGTGCGAATCATTAAAGGTGCACTGATGTGATAGATTTTACTGCTTTGAGCGGAATAGTCTACGGTATCTTTTATCTATCTTCACTGAGAGAAGCAGGTCAAGTTACAGGTCAGATCTATGAAGAGGTGCTCAGAGTAAGACATTATGTTTTATGAGCAATTAGAACACACATAATTAGCCTAAATAAATGTTTGATGCCACACTGTAAAGCGTTCCAGTCCAAACAATTTAAGTCTAAGCAAAATAATCTACATGGAGATGAGCACACACAAACACACACCCTGAAGAATAAATAGAATGCTGCACTTTATTAATGAACATTATAAGACTCTTGGGTTTCTGTCCTTTACTTATAATTATTAGACAGAGAGGCTATTGTATGATCAGATATATTATGGAATTTCAAACTTTATAACAACTGAAGTAAAGCTGGTGTGTCTTACCTTCAGAGTCCACCACCTCGACTGCATTTGGCCGAGCATCTTGTTGAGTTGGAGGAGTTTCTGGTTGAGGCATTTTGAAAGAGCTCTGAGTTTTAAAAAAGTGCGTCGTGGTGTTTTTCCCCTCGAGGATCACTCAGTTCTCATCCTCACAGCAGCAGATCTTCAGTATGTGCTGTGTTCATGTGAGAAACATGACTGAAAAAGACCAGATTGGTTTCGTTGCTGCAGAGTCCCGGGGCGAGTGAGATGTGACGCTCTGAAGTTTGATGAAGCCTGAGCGCGACAGAGAGCGAGAGAGCGACCAATCAGCGCGCAGCATTCACCTGGATATCAATTATTGCTGGAGCGTGTTGTGTAAACCTACTGTTGTAATGTGGGACACTTTTGTTTTTTAATATAATTTTTTTTAGTTATAACTGCAATCTGCAATTTTAGATATTTTCCAAAGCATTAAGTCTCAAAGAACCTTCATGATTCTGAGTTGGATGACCACACGTCCCTATTTACCCAGGACAGTCCCGGTTTTGAGCCCTGTGTCCCATGTTCCAGAGGATGTATCCAAAACCAATAATTTGTCCCAGTTTTACACAAGACCAAGTTGTCCCTGTTTTTGACCAATTTGACACCGGCCAACAATAAAGAGAGGAATAAACTAAGTAAATAGAGAAAATAGACAGAATTGTTCTTTAAAAAGACCAGAACACAAAAAATCAGAGCACTATAAATAGAAGTTTCTAATATTATACTGTTTACTGAAGTCGTGAATGAGCCGTGAATGGACGAAGTGTATAATAATGTACTTGATTATCCGTTCTTTTTACAGTTTTACTGTAACTCCCCACTCCAACCCGGGTGTGTCCCAGTTTTTAATTACGAAAACCGGGTCATCCTACATGTACTGTATGTTTTACCTGAGCATTTGCAAAGGGACTGCAGGGGGCCTCTTTGCCTTAGAGCGCCCTCTACTGGATCAAATTTACAAACTCGAGATGACTATTCTCAAGCCTTTAGCCAGGCCAAATATTATTCATATTTTAGTTAGTTTTATTTTGAATATTGAAGACATTGAAGATAATGATGTATAATTCCTATTATCATTTATAAAAAAAACTGAGGGAAATGTGTAGTTATGGTTCAGTTTTATTTACAATGAATAACAATTACAACAATTTTATTTACACAAAGCAGTGGTTCTCAAACTTTTCACACCAAAGAAAAGATTAGGCTTTCCGAGTGACCATTTCTAAAAAAAATAACTATTTCAGGTTTAACCTAGGGCTAAACCAGGTCTGAAAGTGTAAAAGTAGGTCTAACCAAGAAAGCACTAAAAGGAGGACAAAAATGTTGATAAAATTGGCTAAATTAGACAAACCTAAGAGTTGTCTGTCTGAGTACCGACGGAGCTCATGAATTCAGAGTGAATGTTTATTTAAAAAAATATGGTTTCATATCAAGAGCAATATCAACTTCTCAACCAAAATAAATGTATACATAAATAATAAACATAATAATATAAATGAATGAATAAATTGCAGGTGTACTAACTGAAATGACTGTATAATCTCATGAAACAATGAAGACACATATAGCTCTATGCAGTAAAAACAATCTACTCTGACATAAAACACTGTACAAAAGTCACAGTTGTTTCCAATAGTCCATTTGAGAAATTGGAATGTCTTCATGACAGGGAGCACGTGGAGGACTTGGGCTGCTCCAGGATGGACTCTCGCCGCAGGTCGTTGGGTAATGCTCCGCCCGGACCCCAAACCGTCAGCTCCCCGTAGATTCCAGTCTCGATCATCTCCTCCTGCCACGGGATGGCGATGTTCCCAGAAGAAAACTCGTCAAAAAAATCGCTATCTTTGTCATCGAGCTGCACGCCCTTTACAGTGGAGAACGCCCCGACGTCATCGAGGTCTTTGGCGTAAACTGTTTTGGAGTCTGGCACAAAAGGAGGTGGAAGGATCCCTGGAAAAAGGAGAGTTTCATGGTTGAGTTAAGGATTTTGGGAAATATTTGTCTTTCAACTAATCAAGGACCAAAGGATCAAACCAGGTTGAACCAAAACTTAACAAGGACAAATATAAAAATCAAACATATAGCCCTCTGTGGATTAAGCCAAGAATAAAGCTCTGAATTATATTGGATCAGGACTTGAAACGGAACAAGACGTTCTGCCTGTAAATTACACCAACATTAGTCCTTAATTAAAGGTAACAATGTTATTGCTTTGCCTGGAATGCTCTATCTTGCATTTATTCAATTCCATGTATTTTTAATGCAATGAAAAATATATATAATTCTTACTGAGTGGCGTCACCTCTCCACAGATATGAACTGTAACTGGCTGGCATCACCTACTTGTCTCCATAAAGACAGATGAGTTTAATGCAATAGTGGAGCATTCCAGGCAAAGCAATAAAATGCGACTTGGATTAAGTTATTTATTTTTTAGATCAAAAGGCTGGTGAGCCCTGAGCTGCTGCCCCTGTGGTTCAACCTGACCATCATGTTTGGAGGCGTCAGAACCCAAAGAACCCGGAAGAAACCATGGGGGAAACATGCTCCACTCACAAATTAACTATGAACAATAATATTGCTAATTGTGATCAAAAGGAGAGGACAATAATTGTTCAGAGTACAAATGTATAAATGTGATCATCGCCAACTGTTGCAGCAACTAACTATAACTGTTGTTTTCACTTATGACAAAGAACAATCCAATAAAAGTTGTTTAAACACCATAAGTATTTTTTTTTTTTTAATCTTTATAGCTCACATTTTATACAGTCAGAAATGTAAATTATTGTTTATCACAGTTATTTTAACCATGACTGTGACACAAACTTTTCTATCGTCCAATGCCAACTCACCAAGGTCTCGTCGAGAGGCAACAGCCCAAAGCTATGAGACTATAGTGAGACAGAGCCTTCTGTGTCCAGGCCCTTACACTCTGGACCTCACTCCTCACAAACAAAATGTTTAAACCATGTTCATTTGTGACGACTCAACCCAAATCACTTCTCAAAACATTTCAGTTTCAAATGGTCTTTACTCTCACTAAGACACGGTTGTGTAATCTATATTCATGTATGAGTGGTTGTGTATTTTTGTGATCCGCTCTGGGTGTTTTGAAAAGCACTATACAAATCAAAGATAATAGTATTAAAGCGGTTGTACCTTATTTTTTGGGTGTAAATTAGTCAATTTTGTGTTTTCCACCAAAGAGTTTCTTGTAAAAGCAGCACTTTAGACCTCTGCGTGGTGTCTGCATCTAATAATAAAGTATTTTGTCTCAAAGTAAGACCTAAAAAAGTGCTCTGATTGGCTGCACTTGGGTGGTCCTCCCAAGTTTACCCTCACCATCTGAAAAAAGCTGTTTCAAAGCTGTGCACAGGACCGAAAATTAATGCATGTGAATTTTAACAATGTGCCAGGGTTTGTCAGGGCTGGGAATGAGTTACTTCCGGTTCCACAGTGTGACAATCAGGTAGCCCAGCTTTAACCATTCACCCACCATGAGCTCGGTGTTGTGCTTCAAACCCACCTGCATTCAGTTTCCTCCAGTTGATGCTGCTGAAGAAGGGATGCGCTCTGAGCTCATCACACGAGTTGTTTCTGAAGCCGAACCGTTTGTCGACCTCTTTGTGCAAAAGACCTTCACAAATGGATCGAGCGTTGTCACTGAACTTCTCTGGATAAACAACTGGGTCGTTCAAAATACGCTTCTTCACCTCCTTGTTCTCCACCTGCAGAAGACAAACGTGTGAGTGAAAATACACATAATGGAAGGATAAATGGAAACGTTAAGACAAATCACCCTTTTTTCATCAAAGCGATACATTTTGCAAATGAAATCGTAAGAGTCCCAAACAAATTATTGGAAAATATATTTGAGAGAATAAACAAAAGTTTATTTGTCTGTTATTTGTATTTTTATCAAGTAATGTTTTTATGTAGACTGCAGTTTTAGACAACGGCTCGACAAGTCTCCAGCTCATGCAGGGCGGGCTTCAAGGAAAAAAGGTTATAACCACTGCTCCGGAGGGTAACTTTATGTAGTTTCAAAAAGCAACCACAGGAGGGCAAGTTGAACTACCAAAGAAGTAGAAAAGATTACCAAGAGCATCAGAGCAGTGCATGAGACGTAAAATTACCCTTAAAACCCAAATGGTGTTTGAAAATAGAGCTGCTTAAATATCAAAAAACTACGACGGAGTATAAGGGCCAACTGAAAAAAAAAAATGCGGACATTACGAGAATAAACTCGTAACATTTCGACATTAAACTCGTAATTGTATGACTTTTTCTGGCTTCGACTTTATTCTCATACATTTACGAGATTAAAAGTCGTAATATTACGAGAATAAAGTCGTAATATTACGACTTTAATCTCTTAATATTACGAGATTAAAAGTCGTAATATTACGAGAATAAAGTCGTAATATTACGAGATTAAAAGTCGTAATATTACGACTTTTAATCTCGTAATTAATTTAAAGAAGCTATTTCTTCCAAATCTGTTTGGTTCTTCCGACGAAACAAACCCAAACGTCTGCATTGTCGCTTCAAAGTCCTTAAACTAATGATAATGTGGTGATGCTGTGCTAAAAGACACAGTATTTCTTCGTGTGTAAACCCTAGTTCAAAGTATAACCGCACAAAATGCTCCATATCTCCATAACACAGGTACTGGCTTCATACACATTTTCGACTGTATTCTCGTAATATTACGACTTTTAATCTCGTAATATTACAATTTTTAATCTCGTAATATTACGACTTTTTATCTCGTAATATTACAATTTTTAATCTCGTAATATTACGACTTTTTATCTCGTAATATTACGACTTTATTCTCGTAATATTACAATTTTTAATCTCGTAATATTACGACTTTATTCTCGTAATATTACGACTTTATTCTCGTAAATGTATGAGAATAAAGTCGAATCCAGAAAAAGTCATACAATTACGAGTTTAATGTCGAAATTTTACGAGTTTATTCTCGTAATGTCCGCATTTTTATTTTTTTCCCCCAAATGGCCCTTATACTCCGTCGTAAAAAACATAATCAATTGTTCTTTTTTTTTTTTAATGAAGACTAATGTCTAAAATGAACTTGAAGGGAAGAACAGACTTATTGTTGTTTACTGATAGTGTTTTTGTAATGTTAATGTAAATTTTTACTTCACACATTTTTTTTTTTTTTTTTTAATAAATTGGTGAAATAATTGTAAACATGAGAAATGAATTCACTTACTGTCCTACTTTGACATCTCACCTTCTCTCCTCGAGTCCTGAACGGTCCTTTAGCTGCAATGAACTCGTACAGAGTCACTCCCAACGTGAAGTAGTCCACAGAGTAATCGTACTCTTCTCCTTTGAGCAGCTCCGGTGCCATGAAACCTGACAATGGGACAGACAGGACTGTCAAAAATACTTATAAACTAACACACATGTAACGCTGTTTCAAGGATGTTAAATGTATATATTCATTATACTAATTTATCTGTCTTATATTGATTACAACCTGCTTGTCTCAATGGTAATAGTTTTATTTTACAGCACTTACAGGTTGTCACATTATGTTTATGTGCTGAATATTACATCAAAAGTTAAAAATAATGTTACATTCACGACCTTTTACTGTCGTGTTGAAATAATGAAAACATTGTATTCACTACAAAGGACTGAGGCAGCAAACACTTTTATCAAAAATATGAAGATTGTTAGTTGCTTTCAGGCTTTTTTAGGTTGAGCATGCCACATTTGTTGTCATAATTAGTCTTAGATACACTGATAAACACATTTTAACATTTGTTTGTGTAGGCATTTATTGGTGTATTTTCTTTGTTTTGTTTTTTGTACCTGGCGTCCCAGCGTAGCCCTTAGTTTTGGTCTGATCGTCTGCCAGCTCCACAGCCAAACCAAGGTCAGAGATACGAACGTTACCTGAAAACAAACACCACACAGTCACAGATACCAGTGTTGATCCAGTCCACAACACTATGTCTTTCACTTGTTTGAGAACACAGATGTCCTTGACGAGAAACTGAGATAAATGTACAATGTTAGTTCACTTCAGATTAAGTAAGTAAAGTAAGTAAAGAAATGAGTGTATAAACTCACAATGGACATGCAAATTTGTGGAGATTTTCAGACAGACACAAAGAAGGTGCAACTTATTTAAATAATCAGCTTGAGGTGTAATGTAATATTAAAATTACTGTAGAGAAATGTGTTCTCTGTCATGTGTGTTAACCAGAGTAAAATTGCTATTCAGATATGAGTATTTAATTTAAAATGAATTATGTCACTCTACTGGTGGAAGGTTTGCTATATGTGTCTCATGGAGATGTTATCACTTTGTCATGAAACTGATATAGCTTGCAGTTTTTCATTTACAGGTGCTTCATTTTGTTGCTACAAAAACATCTTGAAAAACATGCATTGTTTCTGTGGGCGGAGTCTTATCTCCACAGATCCATTTGGCCTAGTGGCGTCACCTGTTTATCGTCATAGAAACAGGTGAGTTTAATGGAATGAAAATTTCAGGCAAAAGAGTAACATCTCCATAGAAGAAAAAGTTACAGCTTTAAGAGTGCCTTCACACTAAAATTGGGACAATACTGGGACTTAACCTGGAGCAAAACCTAGACTAGACCAGAATTAAACTAGAACTAGATGCAAATTCAAACAGAGCCCAAACCAGAACAAAAGAAAAACAAAACCCAGAAAGCTGTGTAGTTTGTTATGGTTGGAGTTTTCATGTCCCTCAGACCTTGGTTGTCGAGCAGCACATTCTCTGGTTTGAGGTCTCTGTAGATGATCCTCTTCTGGTGCAGGTGCTCCAGGCCCTGAATGATCTGAGCCGAGTAGTAACAGGCTCTGGACTCGTCAAAGCCCGGGTTGTTCTCATCCACGTTATAGATGTGATATCTAAGCAAAAATCACAGAGAAAGTCAGACACAGAGCTGGCAATTAAACCAGGACAACACCAAACGATACTGCCTTTAGATTAAAACAGTAGGTTACTCCGACCAGCATAGAAGAGGGGCAAAGAGGTCGGTTTTCTGGGGCTGGAGAGGCACAGAATTTCACCTTCTTTCTATCTTTCTTATTAGATTGTGACTCTTGCGGCTACTTCAAGGTTGTTTTCATAATACTATCTAGGTTTACAATGTATTTACACAAACTATTTACTCTTGGACTTGCTTTTTGTCTGACTTTAAAGGGGACATATTGTACACGATCAACTTTAATGAGCTGTTAACCTTCCTGCAACAATATTTCCTAATCATTAGTTTACTTAAAGTTGTATATCGACTGATTCATGCATGTTCGAGTAATATGGTGAAATGCCACTATGAAGAGGCGGGACTTATCAGTTCTGCAGTTTTGAACCGTAAGTCAACGGACATGCATCTATTACTGAGCAGTTGTAAATGAATACTCCAGTTTACAATGAAAAGATAATGTAATGTTACTGTAGTTTAACATTAAGTAACTGAAAAAAGCAAAACATGTCTTCTTTGAGGTAAAAACATTCTGAAGATAGATATATTTTAATCTAACTCCTCTCATAAAACAAATGCTGGATCAAGCTGTTTTGTTTGCGATCAAATAGATGAACACCTGTCGCTCTCACCTGAGGTCTCCTCCGTTCATGATGGTCATGACCAGACACAGTTCTGTTTTCGACTGAAAGGCGTAGGCCAAAGACACGATAAATCTGCTGTGGACCCGGGCCAGGACCCTCTTCTCCACCATCGCCCCCTACAGGACAGCACAGGTATAACGCAATCATTCAAAGGGAGCAATCAGTCAAGCTCAAGTAGTTTCTCTTTTGCTGCTCCACTTGTTTTTGGCTACATACAACTGCCAGACAATCTAGATTTTGTAGTGCGGATGCACTAGTTTTTGATGAGTTTTTTTGATTGCATTATTATTATTTATTTATTTTATCCTTTGTTTAGATAGGAATGTCCCATTTAGATCCAATAGCCTACCCTTCTCATCTCTTCTTCTAGGAAACGGTTACAATTACAAACATACACACATTTATTCTAAGAACTATGAATAAAAACTATGCCACCACTTGACTAGTTGGGTTTTAATCACAGACATAAACACACATAGTTTTTGCGTTTTAATCACAGAACTTAACAACTCATAAATATTGTTAATTCATGTCCAAATACTAAATTATCGCTGCAAAATAAACACACATTAACATATTATTGAGACCCCCATTTTTTTTTCTTTTCGAATAGCAATACGGGAAACATTTTTAAGTGGAAATATTCAGTTCCACTTAGAAATATTTTAATAATTCTTATAATGCACTTTGAAGGAGAGACAGGCAGACTGACAGTTCACTGGTGATACAGTTACACAGTCAGATCACTGCATCACACCTAGAGTTCAAGTGCGATGGGGCGCAAGTAAAATGAATCACGTTCAAGTGCAGATTTTTGGTGTGAAAATAAACTGTTTGGTTTTTTAAAAAATGAAAATATAGTGACACTAACTGCTTAATTTTTATAAACAGCAGTGGTGGAAGTAACAAAGTACAAAAGTAAAAGTAATTTTTTTTAGTTATCCGTACTTTATTTAAGTACATTTTTATAGCTACTTTTTACTTTTACTTCATTACATTTCAGAGCATGTTTCTATACAGTTTTGAACTGAATTGAAAAGTAAAAGTATATTTTCTTAAGGTTTTAGACCTGCTGAAAAAGCTGAGGGGTTTATTTTTTTAGCACATTTATTCATCTTTTTTTTTTTTTTTTTTCTAGTTCCCTTTGAGCAAACAAAAAGCCTCTAAAGAGAAAAATAACCTGGAAAGTTGCCTATAATGAACAAAACTGAATAAATAAATTAAGATAAAATTTTGCTTTAATAGTTCTCCAAACCCAAAAGAATTACTTTTTACTCTTAAAGTACATTTTAAAGGAGTGCTTTATTGCTTTTACACAAGTAGATTTTAAAATGTGACACTTTTTTTGTTTTTTTTGTTGTTGTCTTTTTGCTGCTGTATCTGTAATTTTACTTGATTAACAAAATTGGTTACTTCATCCTCCACTGATAAACAGAATTACATATCATTTTCCTATGCACATGTAGACAAATTGTTTTCAACGGAAATAGACAAAGGTCCGTTTCAGTTCTTTATTTTTGGATGGAGTGTTAAGAAAATCCACTACAGATGACGATCATGATGTGCTGTGTATCTAATCCCTACCTCATAGCCTTTCCTCTTCTTCAGTCTCTTCTTGTTGAGTTTCTTGCAGGCGTACAGTTTTCCCGTCCCCTTCATTTGACACGCCGACACCTCCCCGAAGCCCCCTTTCCCCAGAACTCTGAAGTCCAGGAACCAGTCCTCATCCACGGGCTGCATCTCCAGCCACTTCCACTGCAAGAACCTCTTCAGAAACATGCTCTCCAAGAAGAACGTGTACGGCACCTCCTTCAGAAAGTCCATCACACTGTCCAACGTCTCACTGAACAGCTCATCTCCCGCCTCCTGATGCTTCTCTTTGACCTTCGTGATGCCATTTTCAGGTAAGAACGGGCAGAAATACTTTGCATCTGGTTCCATGTAACGGGACAAGATCTTACCCGCTTTCTGCAAACGCTCGTCGTCTTCTGCCATGTTGTACTCCTCGATATCTTTCCACAGACGGCACGGGCCCTTGTACTCCGGCGCCGAATCCAGAAACTCCTGGAAAAGCTTCTTGCCGATGGGTTGATCCACGCACACTGTCTGAAAACCCAAGTCCAGCGTCTCCCTCAGACCCTCGCAGACCGTGATATGGGGCAACTTGAGGCGCGAGTGGAACCTCTTGTCCCGACTGGCAGCAGGGTTGGCGGTTCCATCGAAACTACCACGGGCTGAAATGTAAGCAGAGTTGGCAACCACTGTAGTCAGGCCTCCTATATCCATGCTGACACAGGGGCAAGCTCAATTTATAAGTTGAAAAGTCAATTAAAGCCGAAAAAGGTAAAATATGAGTAGAGGTTTTGTCAAGGAGTGTCAATCATGTGCGACGACACTCACTCGACAGACCGTAGAGCCCTCTGTGGTGCAAAGATGCATTTCTGCCTCTCTCATCACCTTTACCCACAAGGACTTATCCCTTCTGTCCCTCTGTAAAGCTGATCCGCTGCAGCTCACCATGTGATGATGCGATTGGGTTAATGAAGTCTTAAAGCAATGCCAGCAGAGAACCAATGGGGAAGACTTGCTCGTTTTCAGTTTGGCAGAGATTTACCCTCATATTTACCCTCATAATTGTTGTAAACGTGAAGCACACTGTTTTCTTAACCACAAACATGCAGCCATTGACTAGAGGAGAAATGCACAAATAATTCCAACAAATAGAGATTGTGGAGCTGTTTTTGTTTAAATCTTTTTTAGAACTAATTATATCCCCATAAAAATGAACTCTATTTGAAATTAACTTATTAAACTGACTTTAGACTAAATCGGGTATGGGCAAACTTTGAAATAAGTTTTCAGCCGTGTGACTTTAAGTGTTGGCCGTGGACTTGGTCATGATCGTATAATGCTCTATAGTTTTTATGTTTGTGTATTTCCTCAATTGTCCAGAGAGAGTCCGTTGCAAAAGACGACAGTTAAACCTCTTTTCTATCCATGGGCTTCAGAACGATGAAATATTTGTAGCAATTGACATTTTAAAACAACATATTATATGCTTTGAATGGGCAAATGTCCTCAAAGTGTTGTACAAAAAGGTCGCTGAAACCCATGAGTTAGTTCCCTCCAGTGAACACCTCTTTTTTTGTTGTTGTAACTTTGTTTTTATTTTATTTTTATTTATTTAATTATTGTTTTTGTCGCTTAGTGTGTCCAGTGAGCCACAATTATAGAGAAAACATAAAATTACAAATTATTGTAGACATAGAGAGGTAAAGAAAAGAACAAAAGAAAGGAATGCAGTGAACTCCTCTACATACTTTAGAAATGAGCTTTTCAAAGGTGGTTTCAGGTTAGATGGATTCAAGTCATAATTTATATCTATAGAAAACAGCTCGAAAAATAACTCCCTGACTAAAACTGTCTTGACTTTACCTGTCTTGGAACTGGCACAATAGTTTTTAACCTTTAGGTGAAATGACTCGGTTCATACTTGACTTTATCTTCCACTTGCGCATTGAGACTAATGCTTGCACATGCATTGACGCAACAAAGGCCTAAAGTAAAAAATCAGAGCGTCTGTTAAAAGGTTTCCTCAAGGTGCTTATAGGGCATTGCTGATGGAGGAAGTTTACTTTACAGTCACAGACCAACACTATCTGTCTCTATAAAGGCTGTTTCTGATAACACTGCTCACTCTCTGGGGACTTCTGGGGGAACACGCCGCTTTGACTGTGAGAATGAAATGACAGAGTAATTTTTGGAGAGTTTGGGGCGGAAATAAGAGCTTAATTTCTACCTCGGTGGCACTGGCTGAGGACAGAGGTTCACCATGGCGACGCTGAAGGAGAAGCGAACCTGTGGGAAGCGCTGCGAGGACTTTGGGCACTTCGTCTGGAACTCCGACAATGGGACGCTCATGGGAAGGACACCGGTGAAATGGGGTATAATTAAACCTGTTCATTTTTCTAACTCTAATGTAACACTAGAGTAGTAACTATATAGAGATGGGAGATATATCAAAAGGCATAATATCATACCATTGTTGTTTTGAGGATGTACTCGATATTCTAATTTTGCATATTGTCAATAATTAAAACTATTGAAAATGACTAAAAAAATAAAAAATACTTTTTTTCTTAATATTCTCTGAGGCAAAGGCACATTGGACAACACAGAGAAGACAGAGACATTTGTGAAATAGTAGAAAGATTAATTTATAATAAAATATGACATAATACATTTATTTAATTAATACATTTATTTATTTTTTCGGTGAAATGTAAGTCAAATAAAACACATCTGCCTGTCAAATGACCACTTGTGGGTTTCAGCAACTTTTTGAGGACTTTTTCCCATTCAAAGGATATCATATTTTTGTTTTAAATTGCTAATCGCTATGGTAACAGTCCTAATTTCTCATCGTTCTGAAACCCATGGATACAAGCATCTTCTTGATGGCACTTACTTTGTGAAATAATGTAAAAATGTGTTTGAAAAGATTCCATTCATTTTCCATGTCAACTCTTATTTTGGGTTCACAGTAATTATTTAATTATTCAATGGATGCAGCCATTTCTAAAAGCCGTTGTATCTTTATCAGTTTACATCAGCTTGTACTATGTGGCTTTCTATGCTGTGATGACCGGTCTGTTCTCCCTGGCCATCTGGGTGCTCATGTACACCTTATCCCCGTACACACCCGACTATCAAGATCGACTAGAATCCCCAGGTAACTTCACATTGAGTAACATTAAAGTGCATATGACAAGTTTGACTACGTATTGCCCTAAAATGTAAGGTCAAGGTCAAGTCAAGGTTAAGTTTATTTGTATAGCACATTTACAACAACAAATGGTGCCCAAAGTGCTTCACAGGTGAAGTAAAAACAAGAATAAAAAATAATGCAAACAATTATGAAAAACAAGAACGTTGTTACATAGAGTGCTCAGCTTCTATTAAAGGCCAGTGCAAGGCCAGTCTTTAGTAATGATTTAAAAATGTCAAGAGACATTCTAATATTTAGTGGCAGACTGTTCAACAACTTAGGAGCAGCCACTGAAAATCATGTAACAATGATTAATTAAAGATTATATTTAAGAATTAACAAAAAATAATTGCCTTTCTTCCCTGGCAAAACTGTTACCTAGCAACCATAGTGTTGACAAGGACCAAAATCCATATAAAGTACAGGATAGTTATGATTTAACACATAATAATAGCAGATAACACTCAGAATTTATTTTATTTATTTAATTTCAAATGTAAAATATAGAACAAAAAGAACATCAAAAATATAACACAACCAAAGAGAGCAAAGGAAGAAAAATAAATAAATAAAAAATACGAGGGGATAAAAGACATCCTTGAAAAACTATGACATGGTACAAAGTAACTTGGTCCAAAGTCCTTCATATGTGTGCATTCTCAAAGTCTGAATGTGATTTTATTTATGTCAATTATATGTCAGTCCAGTCCTTGATTGTGGGTGCAGTTTGTGTCATCCGCTGCGAAGAATATGCTCCAAAGATATTCATTTATTGTGTCAATTTTCAGCTTTTCAATGTTCCTTCACAAACTGCCACTGATGTAAAACGATGATCAATTTTCACCAGAGGACCTATATCCAAACAAACCAAATATAATAATTAGTAAAACATGAGAACCTGTCATTTGCACTTTACCTTTTAACAACTCAAATACAATGATAAACTATCTTTGACTTTGTTTTTAGGAGTGATGGTGTGGCCCAACACTTACGGAGAAGAGAATGTTGAAATCACATACAACTCGTCAGACAAGGAAAGCTGGATGAAGATGTCCAATATCCTTAAACACTTCCTTGAGCGTCAGTTGACTTTACCGTTTCTACAAGATCCAAAGAAATATCTGCTTCACACTGACACAACATGTTGATAATTCTCTTGCAGCGTACAGTGAAGCTAAACAAGCCTTGAACGACTACACCTGCATCTCAGGACAGTACTTCAACCAGTCGCAATTCAAAGCTCCCAATCACACAAAATGGTCCTGTCCCTTCACTCAAAACATGCTCCAAAAATGCTCCGGGATTGAAGACCCCTCTTTTGGGTACAACTGCTCCATGCCCTGCGTTATCATCAAAATGAACCGGGTGAGTACAGAAGCAGACTGAGCAGAGTGATTGTCAAACTGTTTCTGTTGAGGGTAGATTATTAGTTTATCAATAATCATGAATTATTTAGTCACAATATATTCATTAGAAGTAAAGAAAAAACGATAATCATGACAATTTGAAAAGAAAGTGCAAGTATTTTTTAATTGCTGTTTACTCAAAAAAGTAAAACTACATATGAAATGATCTTTTATCTTGCCGTTTACATCAGAAACGTTCAGAAAGTTTGATTTCATAAAACTGGCCACATACCAGAACAACATATAATGTTTTAGATAGTGAGAATGAAAGAAAATTAAGAATTTCACTGCTGTTTTGCTACAGTGTTAATAATTGTGACTATTTATTTATTTTTTATTATGTTTTTTCTCACAACATCTCGACTTGAGGATTTAAATTTGAGGCTCTGGTGCCTGATTGGTGCTAGTTTACTTTTGGTTCAAAACAGGAACTAAAAACATGAGACTGAACAGGATAAAACAGGTCTTACAAGGAAAAAAACAATAGCACAAACATGAATAAAAGGTGAGCTGAACTGTGTGTGTTTGGTCCTGGTTAAACCCGGTTTGGTCTTGTCCTGCAAAAGTTCTGATTTCGTTTAGTCCACGTTTAGCTCTGGACCAAACGCACACAGTTTAGCCGTCCTTTTGTTCATGTATGTGTTATTGTTTTTGCCATGTAAGACCTTTTTTTTTAACTTATAGGCAAAAACAGGAAAATCAAAAAAAAAAAAAAAAAAAAAAGAACAAAATGCAACTTTTATATTAATTTTACAGATCATCAAATACTACCCTTCAACTATAAAAGGGGTTGCTCCGTATGTAAACTGCACTGTTTTGGTAAGACTTGACCAAAGCAACTCATTAATCCTTATGGTAACACACACACAATTAACTAATGTTTTGTTTCTGATTTTTTTTAGGATGGAAATGAAAACGTGCAAGACATTGAGTATTTTCCTCAGAACGGAACAATGGATCTTTCCTACTTTCCTTACTATGGCAAACTAGCCCAGGTAAGCACAACTATTAATAAATTAATATGACAGTAATGTTAGTGTTGAACATGTTTCGTTTTTTTGTAGCCCAACTATGTGAACCCACTGGTGGCAGTTAAGTTCAACCTGGTCAAGAAGAAACAGGCCAAGATCCAGTGCAGAGTCGTCGCAAACAAAATCAGCTACGAAAACATCCACGACCCTTATGAAGGAAAAGTCGTCTTCTCTCTGAATGCAGAAACTTAAGACAAAATAGCCCATAAATATTTAACTATATCATGAGGGTAAACATTGTGTATCTGATTTGAAACAATATGTATTTTACATTTAATATAATGCCATAAAATAATGTAAATACATGTACATTTCCACTAAATATTATAGGATATTAGGTCGCTGGACTGTTTCACAATATTGACAGTTTGCTTTAAAGGGGCTGTACCTGATTTTTATTGTTTTGAAACGTGAAAACTGAACTAGTTAGTTTTAAAGCCTTTACAATTGTCACATGTGTCACTCACTTACCTAATGCATCCTAAATATTCACTGTGATCAGTTTATAAGCACTTTTCCAAGTCTCTGAGCCTAGAGCGAGTTTTGCTAACACACATTAGCATGCTAATGGTGCACTTCCTCCTTCACTGAAAATAAAAAATGCTCATAAATAGATGCAGAGAAAGTGCTTGTTCTGTTTTGTTTTCCACATTTCAAAACAGTAAAAAGCCCCTTTAAGATGCACAATGTGAAAAACTACATTATACATATTTAAATAAAGTAAATAATTATATTAAAAATAAAAAAGGATGGGAGTTGACCACTTTCTTTCGTGTTTTTAGGATCAAATGCGCTTTATAGCACAGTAAACATAACACAAATAAGGACATTTATTAATATTTCTTTATAAATATGTATGAATAATTGTATCTGGAGTGTGCCTGAGTGTTACCCAGTGCTCTGTAATAGGATGAGGAGGTTTCTCATGAATGCGCTGACAGGACGGTTTGTGGTTGATCAGCTTAAACTGTTCAGGTGTGCTTCCATGTGAACGCACTCGGAACACACGGGACACGGCCTGGGGTTTCCTCCTCCAACACACCACAGTTTGGAGTCATTTTTGAGCAACCGATCATTGCAGTCAATCACTTAAAAAATGCTTAAGACAAGACAGGCAAAAGTGATATTTTGTTATTTTTTTGTTTCTTTGGTTTGCTGTCTCATAAAACCAAAATACCTGGTTAAATAAATAAAAACCTCATAAAAACTTTAACTTAGAATCAACAAAATAGTTCAGTTTGCTCTGTAAGATATTCACTTGTACTCTTCAACTTCCAACTTCAAAAAACTTTTTCTCAAACTGCAAACTCTCTCAAAAAAACAAAAACAGTATTCCACCACACCACACTTTACGATCTTGTACTGAACAAGATTTTGATGGATTTGTAAACAAGGCTTTGTTCATATCTATTTCTAAACCGGATTTATAGAAGTTTTAACAAAAAAATTGAAATTTTGAATTTTTACACCAATTTCCAGTAAGACCTAATTTACTCACTAAATAAAACTTCCAAAATTCAATCTGTACTGTATGTTTTTTGTTTGTATCTAAAATGTCAACAAAATAAAGCAAGACGTATATTCCTGGTTCTGTCCACTTTTCATTTTATATGCATTTTTTACACATAAAATGCCTTATTTTCATACGTGCACATCACATGATGAAAGACTTTTAATATGTTTTTTCTTACAGTTATATAAGTTAACAGTCAAAGTTTCAAATTGATATCTCTAAATTATTATTTTTTCCCCATTCAGCTACACTGTCTCGCCAATATACGATCAGACAAAGTGTAATGACCATTGACAAGTTGAACTGAATGACTTTATCATATCGTTATCACAAATGGCTTTAAGATAAGATAAAGTGTGAAGTTCTAATCTGTGTAAACATGTTTGATTTGAAATAATTATTTAGGGTATAAAACAAACATCTAACATTTTAATACAAAATCTGATTCAGACATTTTGAAGAAACTGTTTGTGAATGCTCAAAATGCATATTTACAATCAGACACAACAATACAGTGTGTGAACCAAAGGAGACAGCAGAGGTATCACGCGAGCTTATACAATAATAGATGAGACAAACAAGGAGTTCAAGACCTGCAAACATGGGACTTGAAAGACTTACAGTGCAATATGTTCCCCAAGTAAAGTATTTTATATAACACAGGCAAATGTATAAAGTTCTTACATTTGAATGCACAGATATTAAAAAAAAAAAATCTGATGTCTTTGCAAGCAATTCTAGTTAGTAACCAGATCTGAAAAAGTACCAAATTGCTGTACTCTGCACACTGTAGTCAATTTATATATTATTATTTATTTATTTATTTATATATTAAGTTATATTATCACTATTTGACTTTTGGCTTATTTCCCCCAAGATTTATATTATAAATATATACTAAGCAAAACATAAGAAATATCAACAAGACATTAGAGCTTCAGCCAATACTGAACATACATTGTGCAAATTGTGAATCACATAAAGAGAAACAGTCAGTACCTTACGATTTGGTCCATGAAATAATATAAAAGCCAGTAAAACCGTCAGCAGTAACTCAACTATGAAGGATCAGTAAACCATCTTAAAGGGCCCATACCTGACTCTATTTTCTTCTTGTTCTTGCTAGCTATTCTGCTAACGCTATTTACTTTCTAAAGTGTGTTGAAAGCAAGTATTTATGGGAAGAAAATTAAACAAAATGATATTACTATAAAAGGCTATTTGTTTGATGAGAACCAAAAAACAGACAGAGGGGTGTAGCCTGCTTCAAATGCTCAAAATATTATAATTACTACAAATAAATATATATGAAAAATAACAAGGCAATGCAGTGTCTAGGTCCGAGGCACAGAAAAGGATAAATATGGTCCATTTTGTAACTATTTCATTCAACTTTTTCAAATCTCTCTGAAGTCCCATGTAAGATACACATTCACTTCATCCTCTGAACTATTTTTGCGCAAAAGTGTGTGTATGTTTTTGTCACGTAACAGTTTTTCGCTCGGCGCGTGTGACCCAGATGTGCGTGGTGACCCTCCAGAGGACGGGAGCCAGCAGCTGACTGAGTGTAGTGACGCTCAGGACAAGAAGGTAGATCTGGACACAAAGACAGCGTGTGGTTAGTTTCTTTTAGCTACATCTTAGGTTATAGTCTTCATTTATCATTAGGGCTGATCGATTATGGCAAAAATAATAGTCAAGATTATCTGCCGCATCATTGAAATCATGATTATTTTGCACAATTATTTCTATATTAGCAAAATCATTTGATACAGTAAAGTATACACCGAATATATTTTATTAGTGTATTAGTAATGTTTTAGAAAAGTGTCTTTGCTCCAGGTTTTGTGGCAAAAGGAGTGCAAACTCTGAACAGAAGGCAATTGATTGTATTTTCGATTACAACATTTTTGTAATTGAATGGACAAATAATTGAAATCTTATATATACGATTAATTGCACAGCCTTATTTATCATATATGATGAATTTTATGTAGCAATTTTGGTTGGATGACCTATTAGTAAATAAATAAAATGATATTTATGATTAGTTATCAGACTTCTCTCCTGATCAAACTTTTCTTAACAATGTAGTTGAAAATAGTAAATAATGGTTCAGATAATAAATTTTGGCTCTCATTAGGTAATAGCAACAACAAAGAATCAATAAATCGATTTCGTTGAGAGATCTTATGATGATTTATGCATTAGTCTGCAAAGTGCACTTTCTATCTAGACCCTAAAATTAAAAGTTGCGTCACAGTTTGACGGGAAAAAGTCAAACCATAGATACACTTCCGGTACTGACCTCTCTGGAGATGATGCCGGCTCGTCTGGCGCGGCTGCCCAAAACAAAAGAGAACTCGCTGACTTGTGCCAAACCGGCTGAAACGACCCAGCGGATGTGTCGAGAGCCCGGAGGCAAGATGGCCGAAAGTACTGCAACTGCCATAACAAACTGAACAAGAAGACAAGAAAAAAAAATCACTATAGTACGTGTTATGTATGAATGCTTTAAAGATAAACAGATACAATTTAAAAGTACCTTCATGATCACCAGGGACAGTGTAAGAACTAGAAGTATCGTCAGCTCATACAGCACAAACGTTGGGAATACATGAAGACCTGTAAGATTTAACAGTTTGTTACAGGCGCAGACATATTAAGTGCTGCATACTCTTATTGCTAACTGGAACAAAAATCTGTTTTTAAGGGTTGAAAGAACAATAAATCCAGTTAGAAATAGGAACAAATCCTTCTGTGAAAATCTTCAAAGTGCTGTTAAGTGCAAGGCTTGGAAAATAGAGAACAGAAATAGCAAATCAATGAATGAACAGATAAATTAAATGTAATAACCTTTATGTAGATCTGAAGGTAAATGCTAATATGTAATAAAGGAGCAAATTGGAAAAAAATGTATTACTGACATTTACATTAACATTATTAACAACATTATTTCCATATAGTGTATCTCCTTGGAGACTGAAAGGTTCTCATGTTTTTGTAATTATGACTTAGTTTGGTGGTATAGCATCTGTGGTAAATATTTATCATAGTTCTACATCTGTGAAGTTGCAGTTTTTGTAGAAATCTTTGAAAAATGTAGGTTTAAAATTCAAGTAAGTTTTGTGACAAAATTTTAAACATTAATTTAACAAAGTAATGGTGTAATCAGGTTTTATATTTGTCAAACCATAACTGATTTTGGCCTTTATATACAATGTGGTTGCTAGGTAACAGTTGTGGATTTACATTTACCGTGTAAAATCTGCTGCTGATGTCCAACCAGGAAGTAGTTTTATAAACTTTACAAAAACTGTCAAACTAGAGACAAATAGGCAATAGGTTTGGTAAAGTTTTAAATATAATATAATCATGAGATGTGTAGTCTAACCCGTCACGTGCACTTGAAGTTAAAGATGGGTAAATTAACTTATTCAAATAATCTAATGTATTATTAATGTATTAGCTAACCAATGGATGCAAAGAAGATGATGGCGAGGAAGTCTCTGATTGGTTCGATGCAGCCCATGACCTCAGCTGTGACCATGTGACCCTGAGTTGACAGGAGCGCTCCGGCCAGGAAACAGCCCAGCTCCATGGAAACGCCCAGAAACTCTGTCACCTGCAGACGACATGCAAAAGGGAAGGTTTGATTAAAAATTAAAAAGATAGATGCATTTAGTGAGATTATATTACAACTGCAATTTGATAGCAGGTGTATTTATTTAATTTATATTTAATATAAATGTATGTATAATATTTTGTATAGACGTATATATAATATTTTATGTATTATGTGTAGAGCTGGAACAAACGATCATTTAAGTAGTTGACTAGTCAGCGATCCATTTTCGATTAGTCGACTTGTCAAACGATTATTTCTCTTATACAGATTTGTTGAGACTTTTAAAATACATTATCAGCCAAATTCAGGTTTAAATATGGTGACTGAAGCCTGCTAGATAGAGAATATTTATCAATAAAGTGTATTATTGTACATTTTGATTTAATGATGTCAGTGTTTTTGTTATAAATAGGTAATTTCATATGTATTTTAGAGTCTGTTTAGTCTATATAGCAATTATGATAATCAAAATATAACTATGATTAATTTGTATACTGTTGACTAGTCCCAATTATTCATTACAACCCTAATTACATGTATGTTTTAGATTAAATAGAAAAAAACATACTGTCACACAAAAATTAGACCCTTATTGTAAGAAATTTTGATGAATAAATAATTTAAATAAAAGCTCTGATAAAAAATATTATAACAATCAATATAAGTTGCACAAATTATATCATAAAGTTAATGCTAAATAATTAACAAAAATAACAATTTAAACTACACATAGGCCAAGTCATGATGAAGCACAAACCGTTAACATAAAAAAGACAAAAGCTGCCATTCCCAGCACTAGAATCTCCTTGTTTCCTTTGCCCTCATGGTGCAGTTTCTTGTAAAAAGGTCCGATGATGGAGGATTTCAAAAGGAGACACAACAGTAACACGGCCGCCAGAGACACCACGACCTGGGCCAAGAGGTACAGCACACGCAGTCCACCAAGCAGAAAACTGTGCAGCGAAGAAGGGTTACTTTTGACAATGCAGTCCCATTAAGCTGTGCAATATTATTTATGCTTGACTTAATTTACATTACATTCAATAGATTAAAACTTGAAAAACACTGGTCAAAATCAGTGGTGGAAAGTAACCAAGTGCAAAAGTAAAAGGATTGAACATTTTAGGATCCGTATCTGTACTTTAGAAGTAGTATTACGGTGGATACTTTTTACTTTTACTTCACTACATTTGAGACCAAGTATCTGCACTACATTTTTCTTTACTGGAAGAGAAGCAGGTATTCTTTTTTATCTTTTCTCTTAAGCATGTTGATGGTGACATTCTGCCAAAAGGTTTTGAGTTCAAGAAGTGCTGCCTTTGAGCAAACAAAAATATGTGCTTAAAATTCACAACAAAAATTAAAACACTGATTCACATTGACCTTTTTTGACTAAAGATCAGCACATTTCTTTATCAAAATCACAACATTTAATGCATAAACAGTTCTCAAAATATGTGTGAATACTTTTACTTTTGAAGCACATTTTTAAACGGGTAATTCAAAACTTTTACTTTTAGAATGTGATACTTTTTACTCGGGATCTGTACTTTTACTTAAGTAACATCATTGAGTACTTCTTCCACCACGGGTAAAAATAGACATAGGGTTTAAAAGAAAACGTGTATACATAAACAAAAGAGCCAACCTGTCCAAGTCGCCGCTCTGGGCCTGGATTAAAGTGGGCATGACGGCAATAAAGAGGCCGAGCTGAACGTCCTGCATCACCAACATCCCCAGAAGAACACTGCTGTAGTCGGATTCACCTTCAACAAGCAAAACATATTGTCTATGTAAATAAATATCACTGGTGTTATTGAGAAATGGTGGATTTAATGTTTATTTTTCATTCTCATAACTAGAGAAAATAGATGAGCCACAACTTTCCGCTTTATCAAACCAACTGAATATAGATTATGATGGTAATTAGGAAACTCATATCAAGACTACAAACTTTGGCAGTACTTATGAATCACTTTCTTTCTTGGTTTACTAGCTTAAAATAACAAGTAACAGTAAAAATAATAATAAATTGCATAGAATAACACACTCTTACTGTACTATGATAAACTATTGACTACTATAACTGTAGACATCTACAGTAACATACCGTCTTTGTCTCCTCTGGCTCCTCCTAAGAAGCGGGACACTAGAGGGGTGCTGGAGAGGGATAAACATGTGGAAATGAAGACGGTCTGAGTGGTCCGAATCTTCAGGACTTGTCCCCACAACAAACCCGACCCCACCATCAACAGACTCAGGTAAAAAGAGCCCTGTACGGAGGTCTTCCACACCTACAGACAGAGAAAACATGGTAAAACATTGAAAAACAGTACATTCATCTGATAACGTATGCAATCTTGTATAATTAAAAACGTGACACAAATTGGCACATTTCAGCCTAAACAATGTACGTATGTATGTACTGTCTGCCATCATGGACATTTTATTGTTTTACCATGAATGTTACACAGTATGGCATGGAACTTGTCGATCTTACATTTATTCATTTACATTTTACAACCTCACAATACAATATGTCTCCCAAATCCAGATGCAAGCATAGCCCGAAAAAGGGTCCAAAATAACTGCTTTCCTTATGTTGTAACCCTAACACACAACTTTTTCAGTTTAACAGATTCAGCCTTGAAGCACTAGTTACCAGGTAGGCAGGTATATAATTTAGGCATGACTCTGACATTTATAATAAACTTTGCATATTTATATTTTGAGTACAGCCCTTGCTAGTGCCTAGTGCTACAAATACCTTGAAAAACATGCATTCTTAGAGATAAAAGGAATGCTATACTCTGGAACATTCCAGGCAAAAAGCAATAACATCTCCATGAAGACAAGCAGAATGCAGACTCTTCACCAGAAAAGTTGCATAGTGCAGTTTTAATTTGCATATATTGTTTGGAAATGTATTAGGTGTTTGACAAAATATAAGGCCATTTTATTAATTACAAGGATACAGATTTTATTATAATACGCTGTTGGTAGTTATTGTGTGTTTAGTAAACAGTACCTTACGAAGTCGCTCCGGGGAGAACTCTAGTCCCACCACAAATAAAGTGAAAAATACACCAAGCTCTCCCAAAGTCTCCACTTGGACCATAGACTAAAAAAACGTGGAAATACACATTACAATGTTGTAATGTGTGTATATACATTGTTTTTATAGAATAATAAAAATGTACACCTTGATACTGTTGAGGCAAGAAGGCCCTAGCAGGACTCCACACATAATATATCCAAACATCGGAGGGAGACTGACCAAAGCGCAGACCCACCCACAGGGCAAAGACAACATCACCACAGACACCAGGTCCTAACATTTGTAAAACAGAGGTGCAAATTAACAAATGAAAAGGTAATATTATAATATGTGTACAAACTCTGACCTTAATAAAGTGATGATCAGCCCGGGGCATGGTGGAGTCCCGTGGTTTGGTGAGGACGTACTGGTTGTTCTGAGAGTCTATGAGCATGCTCAGTCCCAGATCATCCTCCACCTCTCTTTTTTTCGATTTGTTTTTTCTCTTTCCTCCATTTTCCTCGTCCTCTTCCACTCTTAGCACAGCCTCAACGTTCACCCCTACAACCTAAACAGAACAGTCCAGGAGAAAATCAGATTTATTCAGAGTGGAAGTTAAAATGTAACTTCCTAAAGTATTAAACACAGACCTGTTTGTTGTTATCAAATGCATGTTCTTCAATCTCTTCCTCAAGTCGGTCGGCTGCTTTTTTCACATCTTCCAGGATCTCGTCTAAAATGGACAGAGTTTTGTTTTGGGCCAAGGCACTCTTCAGAGCTTCCTGCTGGTGCTTCTCAGCAGCCACAAGCTCGACATACTCCTGTTCCTCCTGCAACAAACGTAATGCTAATTTGTAATTGTAAAATAAGGTAGGGTTTGTTGTTGTTGTTTCTAACACCAGTAGTACACTTCATACATGTATCTTACCTTTATAGCTGCCTCTCTGAGGGCCTCCAGTCTCTGCCTGCTGCTTTCCTTCATATTCACCACGTCTTTGTAGTCGCCCTGCAGCGCCCTCTGCAGGCTGTGCACAGCCTGGTACACAAGGTGTTCACTCTCATTGAGCTCCTTTTGGAAAACCCCCAGTGTATGAACCTGTGAAGAGGAGAAAGAATCCATGGTAAACTAAATTCAATTAAATATATGGCTGTTAAAAGCCTATATTTAGTTGGGTCAAATTACTGTATAGAAAAGCCTTTGCTTTAAATGAGTCATAAAATACACAAGACACAATGGAGATGATGGTATGAAAACAATGCTGGCTTTACCCTGAAGTGCCTTTCATCTTCTGATAGAGTCTGGTCTCGTTCAACCGCTTTTGCTGCAGCAGACAGCTTTTTCACTGCCACACTCTTCTGATGCAGGAGGCCAACCAGACGTTTGCAGTTGTTGGCCACCCAGCTCTGGCCGTGGGGGACCCCACTGGTCCGATACACCTTAAGGACATGCCGCGCCACCTGGTCTTTGGGTATTGCAGCCAGTGCCTTTGCCAGGCCGAGGCACAGCAGCAAACATACAAACTGCATCCAAAACTTCAACCCTGGTTAGACCAGAGGCTGTAGCTCTAAACACTGCAGAAAATTAACAAAATCTTAAAGAAAAGATTATAACAAAACAATGATCAAGAAAAAAACAAACAAGAAAAAACAAACAACAACATGTAGACATCTTTTTGAAGTATTTCAAAGCAACATTCAGAACAAAATGAATGGTCTGAGAGTTTGGATTAAGCACCTACACAGATTACCTCCCTCGTCTAGAGAAAGGTGTATCATTTAGTTGGGTGTGGTTGCACTAGTTTTAAAACAACAGCAGTGACTGCTGACAAGTCCGGGTCTCAATTTCTACTATGACAAGTTTAAACAAACTATGTCATCCTCTTTTTAACTGTTTAGCTAGCTGTTAGTTCTCAGTTCTGAAAGTCCAGATACACTGCCTTATTACACAAACCATCAGAATCATGATACAACTCACTTCACAGCCGAGTTACTCTTGAGAACATGAGTCACACATAGCAACGTGTAGTTTCCATATTTTTCAGTTCCTCGGTTCACCCTGGGCCTGGACTGCAGCCACTTCTGTTGCTGAAATCAATGGCAGCTCTGTATGGAGCCTGTCATCTGAGGAGCACACACAAGCCCAGCAAAGTTTACTCTACAATTTGTAATTCACAAGCAAATTATACATTTAATGACAGCATTACAAAGAGTAATATGTGTTGTTGTAGAACAAAGAGTCCAAACATTGTCCTATTTAAAGGTGCACTATGTAACTTTTTAATAGAGGATTTGCAACCTGCTTGAGCCTATACGAAGACTTTCCAGCATTGCCTGGAATGCTCCACAGAGTATACAATTCTCAATTGGGACAAGCAGGTGACAACACCAGATACAGGTCAGATCAGTGGAGAGGTGAACTCCGCTTTCAGTAAGAAAACATGTTTTTCAAGGTACTTTTGAGCAATAAAAACCCCATGTAATTAAATAAATGCAATAATGTGGAACATTCCACACAGCAACATCTCCAAAACGACATGCAGGTGCAGACACAGGCAAGTTGTATAGTGCACCTTTAATAATATGTAACAATTTGCAGTATATTAGGTCTAAAAGTTAATCGAGCTCCGTTGTAATAACACCTGAGGCTTCATAAACATGGAGTAGGTTATTCATTCATTGTATGGCCAAATTGTTGTTCTATTACAGTATGATAAAACATCGTAGCAAATGATGTTTTAAGACATTTAGTCAGTCTAGGCAAAGACAACACAGATGATCCACATATTATGCAAAAAGGAAACTTGCCTGCGATATAAACGCTGTCTGCGCTTGGGACTCGGCTCCACATTTGCGGAAAGGAACAATTAGGCTGTTGTACACTCGTAGCAACACGGACACCCCTCCTCCTCTGCCACATAGCTCAAACCACGACTTTCTCAGCTAACAACTTCATGCTTGAACCCACCTTTACCTTTGTTTACGATTAGCAAGAGGAAGCTAACGTCACCTCCTCCATCTGGTATGTGAATATAAAAGTGCTATGAACTGAATTTATTGTTTATAAAGTTCGGATTGTGGAGTATTGCTGAAGTTTTTATAGTTAGCTTTGAAATTGACCAAGAGCTGTCAGACCAGCTCCATAACACAGACAGACGCAGCTCTGGGCTAACATTAGCCAATGCTGCGATAGTAAATAATACATAATTCGGGTTTATATTTTTGTTTTATATACGTGAACATCGCTATAGTATTGGCAATGTGTTTGATTTTGTAAATGTAGAGTAGGTCAGTCAATCTGATATAACTTCTTATCGCTGCTACTTCCGAAACATCTTAACCTAAAAACGCTTAGATATGGGAGTTGTAGTTTTTAGATGCTTAGTTTCGCTAGCTTGTTCGTACAAATGTAAATGTTTTGTTCTCCTTTTCTCATTTACCCTTCTCAAAGTTAGGTAACATACCCATCAGTTTTGGTTGACAGCAGAATCGGGTGTACAGTTTCAAAATTATCTTGAGTCCTTTACTGTAAACTTACTTTGGTTGTTTTAGTTGTGTAGTATAATAAAGAAAACCATATACAATATTGCAATCAGTATCGTTTTGTGAACGTTTTCTATTGCAATTGTATGCTACACTCAGAAATATATATTACATTTGTAAACTGATCTATTTTAAAACCATGTTAAGCTTGTCAAAGTCAAAAAAGGCCTGTTGCTTTGGGAAAGGACTACAAATCCCGTCTAACTGTGAGTTGACGCATGCGCATTGTTTTTCTTAACTGAATCAACTTGTTCAAGCCAAAACATCCACTAAAATGGTAGGTAAAACTCAAAATGAGCATAGAAAATAAAACTTATAAATGCTAAAAATACAATTAAGGAAATTATCCGCGCTGCAGTTATGTTTTCGCTTGTTATGCTTGCAGAAAATGCCATTAAATGGGATGCGCCGCCTGCCAAGTGTCGCATTGTCAAGCTAATGTTTGTCCATAATATTGTGGCACTAGAAGGTCAGCGTACAGTAACATTAGTGTATATTTTGAGATCGGATATTCCCACGGGGCCACGCACTTTTTCCTTTTTGGTAGCTAGCTGTGATCCTCGGGTCACGCTGCTGAAGCCCCCTCCTAAATCAAAAGTGGGTCACACATAGTCTATGGTCATTCACTGGGCTGTGCTGTTTGTTCTTCGGGTTTGATGAAATTAATGCGATTTTCTGCTGTGAACACTCTCTGACAAGGGGTATTTTATTCTGATTGTACTCCTATCATGTGAAATGCATAAGTCATACTCAACAGTAGAAACTAGCCTCACCAGTTAACATGTGTTTGTATGGTCGACATTGTAAGTTAGTAGTAGTTAGAGCTTTGATCAAAATCAGAAAAAGTTCATTTTCATTTTAAATGAACCAAATTGACTCACACGGTGGCAGTTAGTCTTTAGTGTTAGTGTTTATTTTCTTAATGGCTAGCTCAGCACTACCTGTCTAATTCATTTCTATGGGGTTTTCGTCCAGTCAGTCTAAAATGGATAATGTTGAATACTGACAGACCCTGCAGTGAACAGTGAGTTGTGCTGGATTATCTCTAAAGACTTTACAAAACAACAACAAAACAACTAAGAATTTGCTTCTGTGACGTGGTCCAACATAAAACAATGAATTATAAAGTATAAACCATCATAAAATAAAGGCATAAAAAGAGGTATAAAATAGTGTGTAAAAATATTCTTTGACTGATTATAAATACAAAATATACAGTATTGGACAGAATAGCAGGGCAAAACTATCAGTGCAAATAAATAGACTTTTGCTGATGTGAGTTTGGGTTTGTTCTGGTCAGAAGCTTTCTGTACGTTTCCACAGTGAAACTTGTGATTACAGTTCATCAAAAGTAATCATTTTCCCTACCCAAGTTTTCCCAAATTAATATGAAATGTTTTCACAGCACAAGTTGAAGTCTTCACAGAAGGACAAGGTGCGGCAGTTCATGTCCTTCACGCAGGCGGGGGAGAGGACAGCCGTCTACTGCCTGACACAGAACGACTGGAAACTAGAAGTAGCAACAGATAACTACTTCCAAAACCCTGACCTGTTTAACAAAGAATACATGAAAACCTCAGTGGACCGCAAGAAGCTGGAGCAGCTCTACAGCAGATACAAAGGTAATTTTGTTATTTTCTTTTCATGGTGGCGGTTTACCGGGCCAGCCAAGACCACACCAGGTAGGTCAATTGAGAACCTGTTCTTATTTACAGCAAGGGTCTGTAATGAGACAATACAGTTATGGCAAAATGTTTAGTTTTTAATCAAAGTATATTTTTAATTCATAATTCATTTTTGTTTTATTTTTTAATGTCATAATGTCCTGGTCATTATTGTTTTGTGAAGGCATTAGTTGCATGAAAGATTATTATTATGATTACTGCACCCTTGGCCTTAGTCAGTCTAACCTATTAGTAACAGATTGATTAAAACCAAACAAAGATAAGAACATTCTCCATAGGGCTAGAACTCTAGTGGCATTGATCTTACAAAGTCTTATGACTTAAGGTCTTGTACTGTATATCCATATAACTATGCAGTATATGTCATTGTGTTGTGTCATGTCCTTACAGACCCTCAAGATGAAAATAAAATAGGCGTTGATGGGATCCAGCAGTTCTGTGATGACCTGTTGCTGGATCCGGCGAGTCTGAGCATCCTTGTTGTGGCCTGGAAGTTCAGAGCAGCCACACAGTGCGAATTTAGTAAAAAGGAGTTTTTAGATGGCATGACTGAGCTGGGGTAAGACTGACAACAATACAGTATCCAGCCATTATTAAGGATGCTGAAGGATCTTTGAAAAATAAATTATAATATAATGTAATGTAATGTAATATAATGGTATATTTTGATGTTAGCAGACAACATTATATTATATTTGCTAAATTAATATTTGAAACCAATCAAATTGTATTTTTTTCTGGTATTCCATTAATGTGCTTTTGAAGATTTTTTTTGTTTGTTTTCCTTTTAGCTGTGACAGTCCTGAAAAACTCAGAGCTATTCTTCCTAGACTAGAGCAGGAACTGAAAGATCCTGGGAAGTTTAAAGATTTCTACCAGTTCACTTTTAACTTTGCCAAGAATCCTGGTCAGAAAGGATTAGGTATTTATTGTGAGAAATTTTGTGCCAACAATCACACTATAAAAACACATAATCAATATTTTCTAATTTACTTTTAGATCTAGAGATGGCTGTTGCTTACTGGAAATTGGTTTTGACCGGTCGCTTTAAATTCCTTGATCTCTGGAACCAGTTTCTTACTGTAAGTACATGTAGATACATTTCTATTTCACATATTTAGATGTTGTACCAGTCCATGTGTCATGTTGTTTTTAGGAGCATCACAAGCGTTCTATACCTAAAGACACATGGAACCTCCTTTTGGACTTCGGAAACATGATCGCAGACGATATGTCAAACTATGATGAGGAAGGTAAGTCATGTCAGCATAAATATTTACAAAAGCATCAATAAACATTGCTGATCCACAATGTGAAATTACTTGGATACCGAAGCTCAATACCAAAACAATTCTTAATACAGAACAAATAAAATAGAGATTAAATCTAATAAATGATAGTAGTAGAAACATAGCATCAAAGCAGTGATATTTAAATCCGTCATGAGTAATGTGTGTTCTTGCTTGCTCTAGGGGCGTGGCCTGTCCTGATCGATGACTTTGTGGAGTTTGCACGGCCGATCGTGGGCGGTACCAAACGTGTCATGACATAATGTTGGTTCCCCTTTTATGCAATGAATGGATTTTGTGTTTACTACAAGTTTTGTACCAGATTTTTATATGAATGAGCCAAAAAGAGACTTTTAGCAGACCGGCAGCAGCTTGGACATTAGCTTGACATGCCTTGAACAGGAAAAGCGTGCATGGGAGCTTGTGGACTTCATTGTGGAACTGAGTGGCCCGAGAAGCCGCCTCAGGAAGGGCTACTTGGCTCAAAGAGGATGGACAGTTGCTTTGGGCTTACAAAGGCAAAATCTGCAGATGAGGTGGAAAAGTAACGCCTTTTGAATGTGCTCTTTCAGTAATCAAACAGAGCAAAGAAACAACGTGCTGGTGTTTGAATGTTTGTGTGTGTGTGAGGTTCTATGGGTTCAGTTAGGATTTAGCTTTGTGTGTGAACAGTAACAAGATGTTTTTATTCTGCAGCATGTCTGAGCTCAGCACCAGCAGTTACTGGTACAAGTTTTACACTAAGTGTACTCATAGGAACAGATTTATTTATGACAACAACAGTGACATTCACAGTAATACAGAGATAATATCCTGATTTTAATGCTACTGGGTTACATGTAACTGACTGTTCGCTGTTTTTCAGCTGATTATTTGCCAACTACAAACTGCACTGAATAACAACACTTTCTGTTTTAGGTTTTTACAATTTTACAAGCGTACTGCACATGCCATGAAGGTATTCAGTTTTCATGTCAACAAGTCTCTTATGTTTTAGCATTGCATTAGTGCTCCGTTTGTTAACTGTGTTGTACTGTTAGCAGAGGGCTGTATTGCTGCTCAGTGAAGCTGTTGCCTGCTCACTTTGCCATGTGGTATTTACATAAACTCAACACTCTGTTAACATTTAATTTGAGCATTAGAGGACCTTAGTTGTTCATCTGATTATGATAAGTGCCAATTTGATCAAGTGTGTGTCAAAAAGATTTTACTTTGTTAATGATAACATACAACCGTTGATTCAGTTGTGCTCAGAGTTTAATCTGACACAAAAGATCTACAAATCCACAATAAAAGGCAGATATGATTCAGGCAATGATGATTGAGGCAGTACTTAACATAAATCATGAAACATTTGGGTGTTTTCCAGGTAACAGTTGGACTTAATCTAGCAATTGTAACAAATCATTACAATAAAATTACTTAAAAGCAGGTGAGTATTGTCAAAGAAATGCCAGGTTTTCAACAACTATGTCAAATGAGGTTGACACTTAACATTGTCAAAGCTCACATTGTCACTAAACTGGAGCAGGATTGTTGACCTGCTAACATGGTACATTACCGTACATACACTGGTACTCTGTTAACTGTGCAGCCCGTCATTTGTTCAGAACAGTATTATTTTGGTTGGCAAGGAAAGCTAAACCATTTCTAAAAATATGCCAATAAAGCATGTTGTTTTAAATTGTTTTCTCAACCTGGATTTTTGTTTCAAAGCGCATTATAAGTAGGGTGTTTATAGTTCTATCTAAAAAAGATCACAATGAAAGTTCCTACTTTAAATAGTAATAGTTTGGAATGTGACAAAACACTATATATACACAGTATCAACTATAGGTTTTGCTTCTTAAGAGTTTAGGGAGCCGTGTATAAAAACTGTAGATCCTGGTAGCATTTTGAAACTGATTCAAACAACAGGCCTGCATTGGCTCTAATCAGGATCGGCTTGGGGACACTTGTCACTTATCAGGTTGCATTCCTAAAACATAACCTCATCTCACAATGTTTTAGAGTCCTTACAGTCCAGGCCATTCATGAGAGTAGAGGGTTGCATCACATGGGCACCTGGAATAATGCAAATTGAATACTGAAATGTGAACTTCACAAGAATCAATATTACCTCCTCATGTCAAAATGCTGGAGAAACAGGCCAGTTAAGAGAAATTTACGGGCCCAGGGCATGAAGCCTCACATGGGCCCCCCTCTAATATAAATTAATAGGAAACTCCCCTGTGGAGAAATATTTCTAAAATGCAAAATATTTCTTGTCTGTGTCCTCTGATATGTAGACATGTTCGAATATTGATTTTACTGATACCAGTTGCAATGTTGATTCTAATTTCACTAAAGATTAAGGTTTACACATGTTTTGGTTCTGAAGCCAGTTTTAAAAACAGAATGAGCTCCTGACTTTGGGTTACAAGATCCTAAACCAGACTAAAACCAGTTTGAAATAAACCCAAAAGGGCTGCTATGATGTGTCCTCCTCTGCTGTTGGCATTCAGTTTCAATTGTGCTTATTTGTTTTGTTGCCACTTTCCATTTTTAAACCAGTTTGAGTGTATGTTACCCCAAATAATGGATGTATTCCATAGCAGCACAGCAGATATTCAAAATGGATCACACACAAAAAATGAAATGAATGAATTTTAAATGGATCATCTTCCAATCTAAATTATTTGCTTTGGATGAACATAAAATAATTACATTTAAAAAAAGGGAACAAAGTATATTTGTTTAGAGTGAACATTTCTTTCTTATTTGAATGTACTGAGTGAGATTAGCAAAGCTCATCTGAAAGAAGAGGCGGATTAACTGGATGCAGCTCCATTCTTGTCCTGCTCCCACAGGGCGGTCCGGGTGTCATGGGGGTCCCGCACCAGCTGCAGGCCAAACCCACGGACCGCATTAGCATCTCGCCAAAATGCTGCCCAGTCCCTAAACCACTCCACAGGTCGCCAAAGAGCTCCAACAGCGTGGAGCCGGGGGGATTGCCTTTTTAGGAGCCACCTGATGACTGCCCCACTCAACAACGCCCCGCTCAACAAGACTGCAGCTGATAATGGCAAACTTTTGTCTCTGTTTTCACTGTTAATGGACTTCAAAGTTATTTCACTATAGCTATTATTTTTGCTTTTTTATTTTTTAGTGCATGTGCTTCTCCAGATCTTGCAGTATAATGGAGAAATTCAAGGCTGGCATGGTTCTGGGGGCTGTGGGGGATGCTTTGGGGTACAAGAAGGGCCGCTGGGAAGGATGCATCTCGGGGAAGAAGATCCAGGAAGAGCTGGCGTCTCTGGGAGGACTAGGCGCCCTAAAACTGGACCTTGACAACTGGCCCCTGAGTGACGCCACACTGATGCTCATGACCACAGCAGAGGCCCTCATCACAGGTTTGGCATTCATGTATTCAATTGTAAATCTGTGTTAATTTTCTTAAAGTGTGAGGTAAGATTCATACTTGGCTACCAACCGAGTAGACAATTTTCTCAAGTTTTGACCTGGGGCAATTTTTAACAAACTGTACATGCATGTTTTTGTAATGAACCTTAAATGATCCCTGTCACTTCTCATTTTCTCACAATGAGTAGATTCATGTTCTCATAATAACATTCATAAATCTTTGGTCTTCCTCTAGTGTCTAATCTGTCTAGTCCGCTTGTCTGGCAGCTCTAACCTCAGTATATTTTCCATTGTATGTTGGTCACTGTCTTTCCTCGTGTTCAAACAATTTCAATCCGGTAAATCTGACTTAATCTCCAAAACATATTAAAAAAAGATGTTCCTCCAGGGTACAAATTATTATTGACCCTCCCAACCTCTTCCTCTTATCCTTATATGTAATATAAGACATATAAATACTGTGCAATCCAACTAGTTTAACATTTTACCTATAAGATATTAAAATAACTGTAAGGATTTAAAGAACTTTGTATTCTCTAGCATCAAATGGCTTTATTTCCTCTTAACTACATCCATAAATCAAATCTTTGGTCATGTCTTGTCTGCTTGTATGGCAGCTATAGCTTCAGTATCTCCCTCATGTTCAAACCATTTCAATCTGGAAAATCTGACTTGATCTCCAAAACAAAAGTAATCCCTCCACTGTACAACATATCATTCACCCTCATAATATCCATCCTCACTTCTGCCTCTCATCTTTTCCACAATCTATTAAAAAAGCATATTAATACACTGAAACAAATTAACCGTTTTGACTCATAAGTATTTAAATAACTGTAAGGCTTTAAGGACCATTACCTGGAGTCCTGAGCAATAATAGCAGCTGATTGAAGCTGTTAATCTACTGCCAGAACGTTTCCGTATGACAAAGCCTTCTCACATACTACAAATTATCCCAGAACCATTTATCAAACAACAAATCATGGAGTAAACCCTGTGTCCAAATGTCACGGGACAGAGAGAGGATGGACAGGAGTTGCCAGGACAGTGGAGTCCAAAATAGACCTCTTTGGAAAAGTTGATCCTGGGTTCTCGTCTGCAGAAGAACAATAGCCGTATGGACTTTGATTGTCTCTATACATGACGTATGTCACAAAGGCAGTGTCAGTAGTTTATTAAAATGGTGATGATGTTTTGGGAGATTTGGAAGCTCTATTTAGCCACAATGAAACATGCAACACACTGAGCAGCAGCAGCAGCCGAGGGGACGGAGAGCACTTTGGAAATCTAATCAGTGCGGATTATCGCCTGTCACAAATGTTACTACATCACTGTCATTTTATAAAGAATCGATTCAGCAAAAGCATGCAAATTGAATTATCTCAAGCTGAATCACTGGCCACTTCGGTGTCAGCCAAACTAAACTACTTAAAGAATGACAGAAAAACAGTTGTCAATTTAAGACATTTTCTTCTGACTGGTCAAAGAATCCATATTAAAGTTTTGGTTTTAATGCAAGTCTATTCATTATGTTGGAAGCATCTACTATTTTCGCATCATCATAAGAATGTTTTATTGTCATTGTTAAGGGTTTAAAAGATGAAGAAGACACAAAAGTGGCTACGTTTCAATTTTTTATCTAATTTGATTCCATAAATTATTCTTTTAACACAGAATACCTGGCACATAAATGTTTTCACACAGTTTGCATCCACATAAACTGTTTCTAGCGGCGTAGCTCTGCCGATCCCAGTTGACCTCTCAGTGTTTGGAGCGTCCCGTCTGCTCCAAAGGCACGCTGCCCCTAATCTGTGCGAGGCAGTCTCAGGCTAAACTTAGACCACTACACCACCATCAGATCCACTTTCAGCCGACTGTCATGAATGACTCTAGGAAAATCATGCAATGAAAACAGGCTTAAGGTATATACATGCTTAACTGTCACGTTTTTACCATCTATAAAATCAGCCATTTGGGCAACAAACTGCATGGAGGAAATGAAAAGTCTTTAGTAATAAAAAAAACTTTGCTGTCCCAAATCAAAATCTAAATCAATGCTAAATGTATATTTTATCATGCAATCTTATAGTTAGTTAGATCTGTCAGTTTGTTTGTTTCATAATTTGGATTTTCAAACATGGCATCTGTCTTCTAGTATGTGGTCATCAACTTAAACAAGTTTGAGTTCTTGTGGCTGAACTATAAAATGAACAAATATTACGAAATGTGATATGACACTACGAAAACATCATTCTTAAATAAGGTAGGATTTCTGAATCTAAGAGTATTTATCCTGATTTAAGAGCATTTATGAGGCGTCACTGTATAATACCACTTAAATAAGACAAACATTGCATGAGAAAAAAAGCCCCAAACTACTGATTGTGCTTTCAAGTGACTAGTCAAAATCAATTCAAAGACGTATTGATAAAAAATATAAGCATTTGTTTTTCCACTGTAATGCCTTTCCTGACTCTGTGTGTGCTTGTTTCAGATTACTGGTGTCTGGAGGACTTGTACCGCGAGTTGGTGCGTCTCTACGTCGAAGCAATGGTCTGTCTCCAAGGCCGAGTGCCCGACCCGGCCACAGTGGAGGGCTGTGTGCACCTCAAACCGCACAACTACCTGCTGGCCTGGCACACGCCCTTCAATGAGAAAGGTTGAAGCTCGTTAGTGTGTCTTAGTCATTTTAATATACGGGTGCAGAGTGAAAACAGTGTTAAAAATACCCTTCTTATCTGCAGGGTCTGGGTTCGGGGCAGCTGCCAAGGCCATGTGCGTGGGAATGAGGTACTGGCAACCGGAGAGATTAGACAACCTGGTGGAGGTCAGCATCGAGAGCGGCAGGATGACACACAACCATCCAACAGGTGGCGCTACAGAGGATATAAACAATTACTATGATTGATATGATTCACTTAAAGTCCCAGTACATAACAAATTATACTAAAGTAATAGTCATGCCTTTATTGAGCAAAAAATGTATATCTTGTATAAATGTATAAGTTCTAACTATAAGCGGGCTTGCTTCTCCACAAACCTGACTTACATTTTTTTTTGTTTTTTAAAATTTTCAAATTTAAAGACACAAAACAGAGAGCAAAAAGAGCAACAACAACTATATATATATATATATATATATATATATATATATATATATATATATATATATATATATATATATATATATATATATAAACTAAAGTGGAACAGGACAATAAGTGAAAAAGGGAATTACAGCACATCAAGTCATACATGTGAGTCCCACATAGTCCAGTGTCTATTAAATATGTCCAGTTTCGTTTTAGTCCAAATGTCATTTTTTCCATTTGTCTTATCACTCGCTTGTATTCATGCAAATGGAGCTCCTTTGTCTATCATATTCCACATTAAGGCATAAAACCTATCTATCTCATGCAGATAATGTGCAACCTCTAGAAAGTTACATACTGTTACTTTAAGCTTTTTTGTTTATGGACAGAAGTGTAAGAATGTTGTATAGTTCCCTTAACAGTGTGTCCTTTACAAGACGGTAAAGTTAATAATATTGCCAAAGCCCATTAACACACAACGGACCTGAGTAAATTCACTGACCAGTGCAGAGTTGTGTAGGAAGGGCATCTGACTTCCACAAATCCAAACTAAACACTGTGCACCAGGTGAGCCACAGTGGAGAAGCCATAAGGATATATATTCTTTTTTTTTTAATTTTTAAATTTTTTTTTATTACAGAGAACAGATGCGTTAAGTAGAATGTTTGAATACATTCTGACATTTTAACAATCTGTAAATTAGCTGATGTGTTTCTGTTTCAACTAAGAAATAATAAATACACTGATAGTTATGTTGTTTTGCTTTTTTTATGTCCTGCATTCACCTCTGTCCTCTCGTTCCGTTCAGGCTTCCTGGGCTCCCTCACCACAGCGTTGTTTGCGTCGTATGCGATCCAAGGGAAACCTCTGGTGAGTTGGGGCCGTGAGCTGATGACAGTCATCCCAAAGGCCGAGGAGTACTGCAGGAAGACCATCCGACACATGGCAGGTCGGCTCAGGTTTCTGTTTATGGGGAGAAGGCTAATTACAGGTCAACGCTCAAAAGACACATATATCATTATTATCATTATTATTATTAGGCATTTATTGTGTGGCAGCATGTCTCTGTAAAGCAAGAAACCTAATTTTCAAACACTGAAATAAGGAAGTATTTACAACCTTTGTAAGTCATAGCTTTTTTGGACACAAAAGTGAAGTTGGGGGCTATCCCTACACAATCAATCAGCTTTCATCCCAAAGTATCATATAGTGACTCACATGGCTCTCGCTTACAAGTTTACAAGAAAAGATAACATGTTTAAGTATTAGCTGAAGACAGTGTGTAGAGGTCTGATTTTTCCACAAATTACAATACACTTAACACTTATAACACACTTTTGAGGAGGAAAAGTTGGATACAACAGCTTTAATGCTGCCCAATAATGGGGGAAAAATATACATATATGTACAATTAATTGGGTAATAAATGAAATCATGTTTACTGGCTTGTTGCCATGCATGCTTGAGACGTGGCATGGTACACAATATGGCTGAGCTGAGCAATCACCAAAGAGACAAGCAGGTGGCACTGCCAACAGGTGAAGTCAAGTCACAGAATGAATGCATGTTTTTTAAGGTGTATTTTTAAGCAATAAAAACAACTGTAATTGAAATTGAATGCCGTACTGTGGAACATTCCAGGCAAAGCAACATGGAGACAAGCAGGTGATGTGCCCCCATAAGAAGAGTTACATTGTGCACCTTTAACCTACAGATTTAGAATCAACCTATTATCTTTTGTTAGTTGCAATGTTGTGTGATCAATGTTAACACCACTGTAGATTAGACAAGTGGCTTTGCTCCAGGTCTGAGGCAGAACAAACCACAATTTATTTAAATTTAAATCAATTGGAGCACAGTTAAAATTCAGTCGATTTCACAGCCATTAAACTAACATAACCTTTGTTTATACCAAGTGACAATGGGCCAGTAATGCATATTTTCAATACATTTGCAGAATATCAAGAAAACTGGTTTTACTTTGAGGCCAAGTGGCAGTTTTATCTGGAGGAGAGAGAAATAGAGAACGAGGGACAGAACAAACCTGTATTTCCAAACCCATACGACGCAGAAGAGACAGACAAAGTAAGTCAAAACAATACTGATGTTGTTAAACTGAATAACTATATCTTTGTCAGCTAAAATATTTTCTGAATTTTCCCCTGATCCCTTTTTACTTTTTGCTGATAACAAGTTGGACAAGACATTTTTTTAACCCCAGTAAAAAAAAAAATCTAGCCTTTGACATTTAAGTGCATTGACAAAATAACAAAAACAAAACAGCAACTTGCAGATTTTTACTATGAAATTGTGAAAAGTGTACTCACTTTCCTGTACATTACCATAAGAATAAAAATAGATTTCCTCACAGATGTATAAGCGGTGGAGTTCAGAGGGCAGAGCGGGCCGCAGAGGTCACGACGCCCCGATGATCGCCTACGATGCTCTGCTGGGGGCAGGAAGTGACTGGAACGAACTGTGCAGACGAGCCATGTTCCACGGAGGTGAGGTCCCAAACGGTGGTGCCTAATTTAGATTTATGTTCAGGGGAGTAGATGGCAGACTCTCTTCCTATTAATTTATATTAGAGGGGGGGCCCATGTGAGGCTTCTTGCCCTGGGCCCCCAAACTTCTGTCAATTGGTCAGTTTATGTTAATACCACTATTTTTTTAAAAATCATACTGTATAAATGAATGAAATAAATAAGTAGACGAGGGCCAAGGGCCTGTATTGGTCAAACAAAAGAGAGACACTTGGTTACTCTAGCATTAGTCACAGTGAAATTTCTTGCTCAAGGGCACAATGATAATATGACAATGCACTTGGGACTGAGACTGAATGAAGTTGTGAGCTCTAACTAGTGATTTAGTCCGGCCTTACTTACTGTTTTCGTGTTTTACTTTTTAATTGTGTTTTTTGGTTTGTTTTTTTGTCTTGCCCTGTAGCATTACCTTGTACTTTGTAACTCTGTGCTGTTGTTTCAGGTGAGAGTCCAGGGACGGGTCTAATCGCTGGGTGTCTGTTTGGTCTGATGCACGGCCTCAGCTCGGTCCCCTCCGGTCTGTACCAGGACTTGGACAAACGAGAGCGGCTGGAGGAGCTCGGAGAAGCACTTTACAAAGCAGCCTCCACAGAGAAGTGCATAGACAAGTAAATTCTATCTCCTACTGCACTGGCCTGTCCCCTACTGGCTGTCTGAGGAACTGCACTTAACTTTGGCTTGTCCCTTGTCCCACAATCCCCCGGTCCTCTCCAAAGAAGGCCAACATTTATGAGTCCATTATTGTATATTAAGACTTATCTTCCTCAGTTTATTCAAAGAGGCACTGGAAGAATCTATTGTTGTGGCTGAAACTAATGATGTAGTTAATTTTGTAAAAAGAATAATTGACCTGTATTAACATAATGATTGTTTTTATGAATGTGAATAAAAACCTGTGCAAAATGCTGTGCAGCGTTTGGTCTTCAGTGAGGTGTCCATACATAAAACATATCATTACATCCCTTTATCCTTTTGTGGTATATACTATAAAGACAATTATACATTGTCTTAGCGCAGTCTCCATACTAATTACATTAATAAATCCATTAACATGCTTAACTTGCACCATAATATCTCTATTTAATTTTATTTTCTGCTTCATCTTGCCAAATCTAACTTGACAATAAATAGAATGCTACAATTACAATGCCACTAGGGAACTAAAGCTCATTATGTTACATTAGGCGTCTAAAAAATCTCATCTTATTTCTTACAAATCATGTAATATTTGCTTTATATATGCTTGGAAAGATTTAGGCAAAGAAATTTGGATAAGTGTTTCATTGATCATATATTTTGCATGTCTTTTACTTTCCGTAGACCAATATTTCAGAAAACTACGGGCACAAACCCCACTTTTCTCAAGAAGTTGATCAGAAGTCATGACTATCACCCGGTTGTCCGAGATGTCCTGGAGAGCCTGCTCCTCTACCTGACCAAGGAACTACCCAACTTGAAGAACACTCTGAATACCATTTTTAAAACAAACAATGCCAAAAATGGAGAATCAAGGGACAATAAAGCTCAGTTGAAAAATAAAAATCATACATGTACAGTGACAAAAGCAGCAAAAGAATCAAACTCTGATGACAAAATCCCCAGGCGTCTCAGCTCTTTCCAACTTCTTCAATCTAAATTCAGCCGGACGACACCAAAACCTCCTAAAACACACCAAAGAGAAGTCGGGACACTGTTGATCAATAAAACTACAAATAGCATTAACTTAAAAGAAGACTTGGAAACTGACCAACTGAAAAAGGACCTAACAGTTTGCATGAAAACTAGAGGCAAAGTCAAGGATGTTTTGGCCAAATTTGTCCAGGCTGAACAGAAACAACAAGGGCAGGGCAAGCAGACGCCGATCAAACCAAGAAGCTTAGGAAAAGGTGGCTTAATGTCTTGTATTATGGAGAGATTTGAGAGTGTGGCGACTGTTCGAAGGGCCAGTGAACTGAAATGTTCAACTGCAAGAGCTCGAATGCAAGTCACAACTAATGTTAAAGAGATGGTTGCAAGTCACGAAAGAGCAAAACGTACAAAGACAGATGGAAAGGGGGAATCCAAAGTCAATGCAAATTTGAAACGTGAAATCAGTACAGTAAAAGTTGAAGTAGAACATGTTCAAGATTTGAAAAAACGTAATTCAGAGGAAGAAAAAACACTAACAGATGCTGCAATTCAAGAAGATTTTGTTGATGTTGAGAAATCTGAGGAAATCAATGAGAGACATTCAAATTCAAATGCTGAAAACCTCACTGAATTTATTGATATGGGATGTAGCAGTGAAAATGAAATACGCATAACATCTCGCAATGATGTGTCTGAAAACAAAAATTGTGCATCTAAATGCTTTAAAAATGGCCGCCAAGAGTATTTTTATTCAGTTTGTGTCTCTGAATGGTCATTACCTCAGACCTATGAAGTGTCAATGCAAATCGAGCCACCAGTTTTGTTCAATACAGTAACCATCATGCCTTGCGGTCTAGTTCTGTCAACATGTAATACTTTTTGTCCAGTGACACTTGACAAAGAGCCCAAAATTGGTGATTCAAACTATTTGAAATGTGAAAAAGTTATTAATGTGCAAGTGTCAAATGAAAACTTGACTGGGTTTTGTGAAGAGAAACAGAGTTTGAAACCAAAAAAAGAAGCAGAGGAAAATCAAAGTATGCAAAAAGACATTTATAGTGAAAAAGAACTGCCAACATTTCTTATACCTCGTGTGTATCAATCAACTCATTTCTCCAAAGCTCAACCAGCACTGACCACTTCAGATATGTCAAATGAAGCATCTCTACCGTCCATAATAAATGACACTCAAATGTCAATCGAAAAGAAAAGCAAAGATTCAAGTCTGGCCGTAAATGAGCACACAACGGAAATAAATACAGCTCCAGGTGCATGTTTTGAGCCAGAGGAATGTGATGAAGACAAGATGAAAGAGAGAGAATGTAGTGAAGGAAAACTAATGGAAAAGAGACATGTAGAACGTAAACATTCTGTGGTTCAAGTCAATGATGAGGTTTGTGAGAGCAGTAATGTTGCTAAAGATGGATTAACTAAAGATGTCCAGGTTCAAGTCAACAACCAACAAGACAGACCAAAGTACAAAACTATAAACTATGGGGATTCATCTGTGAAGCAAACATATAAACCCAAAGTGATACGCTTTACTGACACCTTCACTTTTTGAAACTTGCAGATACGTATCGAGTATAGATTTCACTTTCACTTTACAGTTCTCCTGTCAAATTATATAACAAAAAACATACAGTACATAATTAACAAACCCCTCCAGTACAAACATACAGGTATAGGTTTACATGCTTTTAAGGAAGTGTTGACCTAAATTCATAACCCTAGCAAAAATGACTCAACCTTAACTTAAATGAACCTTTATGAACTACTTATTGATCTAATAATGAAACATGTCCCTGATTTTTAGTCCCCACAAAACGGAGTGTACGGATTTCAGTTCTCTCAATTATGTATTGTAATTATATGTAATTATGCCAAGAAAATAAGTGAACTGAATTTCTAAAAATGTCTTAATTACACTCCCTTCGTAATGCTGTGAAATAAAACAGTGTCATAATAGTTCTCAATGTTATATGTGAAACGCAAGGGCATGTGAAGAAGATAAAAAAATAAATAATTAACAATCCACTTCTAGTAGATGTCATGACCTCCAGATGGTGAACTCTTATCAAGCTCTTACCAAGATATTTTTGTTACTCACACACAATTTACTGCATCAGAATCAAATTACTTCAAGCTATATTTTTAAGCAAACACTAAAAGCTATTGTTTAACACATGGAGCTTTACCATATATTACATAAGTCTAACAAAATGCACCATACGAGTTAAAAATAAACTTGACTATGGGCAAACTTACAGGTTTTGGTTAAAAATTACAAATAATATCATATTTGTAGTTGTTTACAAAGTGTAAAGTCTAAACGTTTGCCTCATACTGTAATATCAACGTGACACTGGAAGACTTTTGATGGAAAAATATAACAATGTATTGAGTAATTATCATGCTTGTTATTAATAGGTAAATGTTGAGTCCTTATTTTTCATACATTTTGTTGTTCCTTTCCTTCTGTTTTTGTACTTCTCTGTTGCAATTTCACCTTATGGAACAAATAAAGGTCTGTTAAATTTGAATTTCCATCTGTATTTATCTATTTAAATTCACATAAAAGACCACAGCATCTCACCATCTCACCCCATTCCTCAACATTAGACGCCACATGACCAGGATTAGTCAGCGTTGGATTTACTCTAATATTTTCACAGAGGATAAGAAATCAGGCCACCTCATATCGAGTCCATCCCTCGGCTTATCCCACGAGAGCTTCACTGCTGCTGGGCCCTTTTCCTGCTCGTCCTGTGGGAATGTAGGACAACAAACTGTAATCATGTTTAACTAACTGCATCTGACTTTAATCATGAGGAGTTCAGGGCAAGTCGTATATTTCGTCTAAAATGTGATATGAGTAGAGAAGTACAGTACAGTGACAGAACAAAAGATAATTGCTTACATTATGAAGCAACTACAACCACACATATTTTGGCAATTCCTGACTTGTCTAGTTTGCCAGTATCTCGGAATCTGTGCCCTTTACTGGTACAGTTCAGCAACATTAACAAACGTGCCAACAATAAATATCTGTATGATTATAGCCTATGTATTACCAGGTAATTTATGTGATGATGCCACACACCCTCAAATGGGGGAGGTTATTTTAATAAGAGCTGTCTACACATGTTGAACCAGATCATTGAACTACTCTACAAGCCTATATTCATCCATCCACAACACAATTCAGCATGCTAAAAGTATAATTCACCTTACTCACTTTTCAATTTTACACATTGTACATTTACATATAGTCATAGACCCTTTGTAGCCTACATAGTTTGGTCGCTGCACAGGGTATACTTTCTTATTTTTGCACCTTTTGTATCTTAACGTTGTTAAATTACACTATTAAATGATTGGTTTGAAGATTATTTTTTAGCTTTTGTTTTGATAGTATGTTTCTATTCTCCTCCTGTTCTTGTACTTTGAGTTGCAACATTTAAATTTCCCCACTGTGGGACAAATAAAAGTTATCTTAAGTCTATATGACAGGTTACACAACACAACTCACTAAAACATAGTGAACATGATTATATTGTAGATTTTACTAAACATTTTGCCTAGTTTGACAGTTTTCATAAAGTTTATAATTATTGTACTTTCTGGTTGAACATGGGCAGCAAATATGACAAAGGCAGAGGTAATTCCACAACTGTTACCTAACAACCATTTGGAAAACAAGGGCCAAAATCGATATAAATTACACAATAGTTAGGATTTGACAATAAATAATACCTGGCAACACCTTTATTTTGTTGAATGACCGTTTAAACAGTCCGAAAAATGTGTCAGTTGAGTGTTAACTGTCTCTCTATTTCCATGGCACATCGCTTTTTGATGACATGGGTAGAGGGATTCCATTTTAGAAGGTGAAGTGAAGTGTACTTCACCTGTTTACGCACGTAATCTGAAACCTACAGCAATCCCTCGTTTCTACATCACAAAACTTCCAAAATACACTCTGCACCTTTTATACCTCACACACAGGAGAGGTCTGAGCTCACCTGTGCTACGTGTCAAGCTCCGGGGGCGTGGCCTTTCACCGATGGTGCTGCGTTTACTTACCTGGAAAAGATAGGGACTACTCGGTATGTTTAAAAAAAAAAAAATTTTAAATCATAAAATAAAATTAATCACAAAATGTTGCATCTACACACGAAAACTATTACAATGCCAACACCTTGGTCTCTATAATTGTTACGTATACTCTATTTAAAGCAACATAGGTTTGAAGTGTGTCATTTACAAGAGTCCCTTGAAGGCGCCATTAGCTCCGAGTCCTGGGACAGACTTTACAACTCAGAAATCTTCAAAGGATTTCCCAGAAAAACTCCCGTGGAGCTGTTTCTGGATCACACCGCGGACAAGCCTCTCCCAGGTCTTTGTTTTGAGTTGTTCAGGGCAGAATCGAGGCTACTTTTTAACCCGGAGACCGTCCCACAGCAGGTGCATTTGGATGGCGATAAATAAACCCGCAGAAAACTCCTCCAACGCGACTTTTTGACCAAAGCATGAACTCGTGATTTGTTTTACTCTCTCGTTTAGTTTAGACACGCTTAGGTATTTTTAGTCGAGGATGTTGTCTTGAAACCCGCGCCTTTCCTTGTCCACGCTGGATCTAAAATAGCAGCGGAGATCCCACTTGCAGCAGCCGAGTTTGAGTGGAGCGAAGCGGGCCATGGATAAGGAGAGCTACCGCGCTCGAGTCGACAACAACCAGGCGAAAGAGAGAATCGGCAGGTACATTTATAGCGTGGCATATGTGTTTTTAAAGAGTGTGCATGCATAACTTTACATTTACTTTACGCTGTTGCACGAAAAAAACAAACAAACAAAAACATTACCTTGTTAAGCACAATTTAAAGGTGCACTTTTCTGGTGGAGGGTCAGTCATGTGCTTGTCACCATTTACACTCTATTACTTTGCCTGGAATGTTCCACAGTATGGCATTAAACTTAACTATCTCCAACCGGGCTAAGTTTCAGGTCAGATCTGTGCAGAGGCAACCCACTCCCTCAAAGAAGAATGCATACATATTAAAGTTTTGTTTAGTTTTTTTCCCAACCACAAAAACAAATTAATAAATGCAAGATAGTTTAATGTCCAAAATAACGTATCCATGGAGACAAGCCATAAAAGTTACACTGAAATAAAAACTGAATACAAATTACTTTCAAACAAAAAATATTCCAAAGACTTTATTGTTGATTTTGGGTTTGAAATGGTGAAGAAAGTTATGCATCTTTTACTCATGCAAATCTGTGTAACATATTCTTGCAGACAGAATTGATGAGTGATAAAAAAGGGAGTAGGCTGATATGAAGGAAACAGAGTCCATTAAAACATAAATGGGCTTTTAAAGGGCTTTTTACTGTACCATATGATTTACAACCTCATAAAACAGCTGCTACAATGGTGCACATAATACGTATAACCGAATATTCTTTAATGATCGAAAATGAGTCATCTCTTAAAGAAAATATAATGAATCATCTGTTTGCGTTTTGTTATTGATACTTCCTTCACAATTATTAAACAGTCTGCATCTATGGACTCTTTTGTTATATAGTTCATGATGATGGCTTGTGTTTGTTTTGCCATCATCCTCCTGAGTCTTTTTCCATTTGTCAAGGCCACACCAGCAGCAGCGGTGATTGTGTTTGGTTTACCTTTTACAGTAATGTTAATTTAAAGTGTGTTTGTTCACGGTAGTGTCTCAGGTGAGGTGCATGTCTCCACTGGTCAAGGCTTAAGCTGCTCTCAGATTATCATGTTACCTAAGCATCTTTAGGGCACCGTGTACAGCTTCTGTCTGCTTCTTAAATTTAGAACCAGGAAATAGAGAGTGAAAGATATCTGCCGTGAGTCATTAAGACAAGAGATGAGAAGAATAAAATGTTCTTCAGGTCAACATAAAACCACAAAAGCATTCAGCGGATGAAAGGCCAACATCTTTTTAGTTTCAGCAATGCAGAAATATGATCTACAATAAATGCTCTCAGAATATTGTGCAGAGGGCAAAATTATTGTATTACATGTGCACTTTGAGCCTGAACATTGGGCTAACAAAAACAAAATGATAATGTGATCCTTTGATCTATTTTTGTGGAAATGTCACATCATGATTCACAAATATTCTATTAAATGCAGATATAACCAATTTAGACACTTTCTCCCCTGACTCCTCCTCTTGGTCAGCTTGGTGGATTTAACCAATCACAGTGAAGTGTGAACTTTCAGACAAAGCAGAAAACTTTATTTACCTCTTAAAGGTCATATATGGATACCAAGTGTACATGAAGGATGAAATCAGGACCAGGCTCACGGAGAATTGGGATATTATTAATATATTTTTTGCATATTGCCCTTTTTCTTGCTTTTTAAGTTGGATGGGAAAATTAAGGTAGTAGAACCAAAACAAGCTAAATTATGTGCTGGATCCAAAAAAGTTAACCACATTTAACTGTCTAGAAGGTTCTCAAAAGAAATCAAATCAAATACTTATCGAGCCTAAAACTAGTATCGAAACTAGATACTCATTTGAGCAACAATCGACACTTGAAAAATGCCTTTTATTAAAGAAAATTTGACCTTTTTTGAACAGTTTTAGAATTATCTTGAGCTTTATTAGAACTAGTATAAAACCATAATGTTTAATAAAGAAAGTACTATTATTTAGTGTTGAAAATGTCACTCTTTTGTCTAAAACTTTGACCTAAAAAGAGCATCTGTAATTATCCTTGTTATCAAAATATTTATCGAAAATTAAGTAAATTGCTTTTTGTCGAATTGAATCAAGTTTGAAATTTAAGTACTGTGACAATACTACTGTCTGTATTTTTTTCTGCTTTAATAGTTTTTATGTCACGATCATTTTACTTTAATGTATTTAATTTTTCCCCTCCAGAGTGGATCCCTATGGCTTCGAGCGCTCTGAAAACTTTGACTACAGCTCGTACGAGGAGATCATGTCCCAGTACCTCACAGTTCTCACCCGCAGGTCCATAAAGTGGTCCAAACTCCTCAAAGGCAAAAACAGAGTCCAGAAGAATGTCAAATGTACGTGTCAACAACAAACTGTTAGTCCTTCTCTGTGTGGTGTTAAATACAAACTAACCTCTCTTCTCTCTGCTTCAGTAAAACGTTATGTCCGTAAAGGCATCCCCAACGAGCACCGGACCCTGATCTGGATGATGGCCAGCGGCGCTCAGGACCAACTCGAGAAGAACCCGGGATTCTACCAGTCCCTGCTCTCGGCCCAGCAAGACCCCAAACTCCTGGAGACCATAAGAACAGGTCTGAATATGGATGTATAAGTTGTTCAGGACGACGAGATTATAATGAACTAATATGGCACTAATCGTAGTGGGGCTAAATATTGCAAAAATCAACTTAAAGGCTATATTTGAAGGTGCACAGTTCTAGAATATTCTTCGACATTAAACTTATCTATCTTCATGAAGACAAGCGAGTAGTACCCCGAGGCCAAGTTACAGGTCAGATCCGTGGAGAGGTGACCTTGCTCACGGAAAAATGCATGTTTTTCAAGGCATTTTTGAGCAATAAAAACGCCCACAATGAAATTAATGCAAAATGTTTAATTGCTACACTCCACTCCAGGCAGAACGATAAGCAGAGAGAAAATTGACTTTACTTTAATTACTTTACTTTAATTCAAGAAGCGCAGTTTACTTAATATATTATTGACACTGCCCTCACAATTATTACATACTGGTAGTTGTTCCCAAATAACTGTCATTTTAAAATATTTTGGTTTTGATTATTGATTAATGTGGAATTAATAGAAGTCTACCACAAAGTAGTAAATATGTCCGACGCTATGGGCCTCTTCCTTGTAATAAATTAACTTTTACTTCATGCTAAGTTATGCTAAAGGTTCCTCAAAAATGTACTACAGAAAGTGTTTTTTGCCATAAATAATTGTAAATTTGAACAAAATTTTATGCTTTTACTTACAAAATCTCTACATTTTTATTCTGTTCTTTTCAGACCTGAACAGAACATTTCCAGATAACATAAATTTCCGTAAGACTTCGGACCAATGCCTGCTGAAATCCCTGTACAATGTGCTTCGAGCCTACGGGCATCACAACCCGGCTGTGGGCTACTGCCAGGTATCGTCTAAAATAAAAAAATATCCTGCAGATGTGAATGACTTTTTCCAGTATGTATTTGAAAGTCAAATACTGAGGTTCATGTGCAGAGAGTGACAACTTTCTTTTTTGCATATTTCTTACAATTTCCGCACAGACTTTTCCTGAATCCTGACAGGCTGTGTTGTTGTTTGTCGCTATAAACTGTAAAATGCAAAAACGTAATGTAATTTGGCCTAATCAAACTACACTACTCACACTGGCTACTTTACAGTTGATTCTTTTCTTATCATTTGTTCCCAGGGGATGAACTTTATTGCTGGGTATCTACTAATCATCACAAAAGATGAAGAAAAATCCTTCTGGCTCATGGATGCTCTAATCGGAAGGATATTGCCTGGTGTGTCTTCACTGCATGCACTTATTGATCTAGTTTATTGCTTTTATTGGTTTTAAATTTTTGTCTTTGGTGTTATTTTCACACTGGGTTTTGTTTAACTGAGTTTTTATTGGATTTTGCATTGTTTATGATGTTACTATGGGCAGGAAATAAAATGTGCTACAAAAGCTTGCATTCATGTCTTGTACCATACTTGTTAGGTTAATAATCTTCTTTCTTTATACTTTATAACTTGTTTATGTTGTTTACAGACTACTACTCTCCTGCCATGCTTGGGCTGAAGACGGACCAGGAGGTTCTGGGGGAGCTGGTCCGAGTGAAGGCGCCCGGAGTGTGGAAAACGATGATGGACAATAACGTCATGTGGACTCTCGTGGTGTCGCGGTGGTTCATCTGCCTGTTCATAGACATCCTGCCAGTAGAGGTCAGTGTCCAGGAATACAGTAGCACTCACAGCATCAGTGACACAACCAAAATAAAGGAAACTTTAGGCCTAGAATATGCCAATAGGAGTTAGTGGACTGGTTAGGAGCTTGAACGATTGTTATAAATATGACACAAGACACAGTTCACACCTTAAAGTATTTCAACCGACTTAACAATAACATCAAGCTTACTGTTAGTTTCAGTGTGAGTCACCAGTTCAAAGGAAGTGAGGAGGTTTAAGGGCTGAGCGGCGAAACACCTTCACACTTAAAACTCTCGTCCAGTTGATAGAATTCAATTTTCTTTTGCTATGGAACCTACCGTGACGACTGAGGCACTACACAGACATTGTTACATGATCTTGATGAGCTAAAAGTCATTTTCTCCATAGATCAAACCAAAGCGTGCAAACTTTATTGTGGGCTCTTTATTCTTTGCTCTGGTGGTGTGAGTTTCAGTCCGCGGTGTGTGGGAAACAGGAATGCATTCACAAAGTTTTAGGTCAAGATCTGTCCTCTGTCATCTGAGGTCTCCTCTCTGTTCTCGGGCTCGGGTTCAACTTGATTCCAGGCTTTTGCCCCTCTCCCTGGCTGCAGCTGCCTGCCTTGCCAACAATCCAAGAGAGGATTTCTGCTGCTTCAACACAGTTATCCAAACCTCACTGATGATAGCCTTATTAAGTTTCTCAAGTTCTGGTCACACTGGTCAACCATGAATTCACAATGGAGATACTTGTCTTATATCTGTTCATGTCTTTGGACAAAAGAAGCCATTGGAAACCAAACCCATCTTCTAGCTGTAAAACAGTTTAGTATCTGTTTATGAATTAATTTAGCATTAAGTCAAAATGCCATTTTCACTACTCAACAAAGCTTTTATACATGAGCTCTCACAGCCCATTTATGTGTGATGAATGAGTAGAATTGTTAACTTTACTGCCTTGAGCACAGATTTCTAGCCAAGAAGTTGAGTTACATTTTAATTTGTACAAATTATATTAAACCTCAGATTACACATTCATGTTAGCCTTTTATGCTTAGAAATAAATTGTTGACACACTTCCATCTTTAATATTTTTGCTAAATGACCATCCACAGACTGTCTTAAGGATTTGGGACTGCCTGTTTTACGAAGGCTCAAAGATCATTTTCCGAGTGGCTCTGACCCTGATCCACCATCACCAGGCTCAGATCCAGAAGGCCCAGTCTCTGCCCGACATCTGTGAAGTCTTCAAACAGATCACACACGGCCCGTTTGTTGACGAGTGCCACAACTTCATGCAGGTAATAAAACCTGGACTGACTGAGAAAGAGAAAGCAGCAGAGGATATTGTTTGCATATTATTTGGCTCTGGTGCATTTCCTGCTTTCTACAAATTATCTTAAAGTTGCTCTATGTAACTTTTCTGGTTTGTCTTCATGTAGATGTTATTGCTTTGTCTGGAATGTTCCTCAGTATGGCATTAAATCTATCTTGTATTTATTAAATTACAGGTGTTTATATTGCTCAGAAATACCTGCTGACAAAATGCATTCTTACTGTGAGATCTATACGTTTATAATGCTATACTGAGGAACATTCTGGGTAAAGAAGTAACATCTCCATGGAGACAAGACAATGGCTGACCCTTTACCAGAAAAGTGACACTGTGCACCTTTTTAAAAGTTATATTTAGTTCAAGAAGAGTATTTTATAATTAAAATATTATCGATACTACCTTCACAATTATTGCATAGATTTTCTTAATTGACAGCTTTTGTAAAACTTATTATCTTTTATAAATTGTACATAACAAATGTGCTTTTTAGATGACTGTTGCATGAATTTAATATCAAATGTGTGTTGTTTTTTTATTGTTTTCTAGAAAATATTCACTGAAACAGGAAGTCTCTCTATGGCCACATTGACCAAACTGCGGACCAAATGTCGAGCACAACTTACTGAAGAACAGTCATGATCGAAAATGCTGTGGAAACTTTTAACACATTCCTAAATATGACACTTTGCACCTTTTTCATCCATCTTCATCAGCTAAAAACTACTGACTTTGTTGTCTTAATATGAAAGCTATTAATGTAGAAAATGTTTGTTGATCTAACATGTTGCCAGTTGTAGGATTTTCTTCTGTCAAACTGTGGATACTATGCACTTTATCATGTCAAACACTGTAAGAAGAAGAAAAAAAAGGTCATTTGAGTAATGTTTTGACAACTTTTTAAGTGTTTTTGACAAGTGATAAAAGCTGAGAAAATGATTGTACACGAATAGGAACTGACAGGTCCTAAAACATTTCAAGGCGACTTAATATGAAGTTTTGTCATTGAGTGTTATTGTACACATTGTGACTTGTTTGAATATAAATCCAAGGGCTGCTATCTTCACATTGTGCCATGTGTCATTATTAACATATGTAGGAAACAAATGATACAAGATTGACTTCTGGAGCTTTTAACCATGTTGTATTTTGGGTTCTTTAAGTAATTCTGCATTATCCTGAATTGGAAGTTTGAGTGATCATAAAATGTCTGCTTTCCCTTACCCCATATCTCCACCCACGGCTCTTTTCTGACAGGTCTTACACAAATGGTCAAATATGTTGTGTAGCCATAATAAAACCTGCTGCTCGCTACAGTGAAATGCCATT
>CM033621.1:30692106-30842892 GCA_019453435.1 Rhinogobius similis
TTCAAGAAATATGGCACCCTACCATTTTGACTGCTGGCCTATTTTCTGAAAGCTCCAAAAACAAAGCCACATTTGTCTGTTTGCATGAATAATGTGTGGGTAAATCTGCAAACAAAAGAAGATCTTGAGCATATTTGAATTTAAAACACACAATGGAATTTACTTACTGCACTACTGTAAATCTACTCAGCATAAAAACAGCCATATATTTTCATCCACAAACAAAACAAAACTGTATGCTGCATTGTTTGTGTAGCATTATCGACTTCTTTTGGCTTCACAATGGGGGAGTTGGGATGTGTGACCTTCTCAAAATGGCGGAGGACAGTCCAAGATTTATGTCACAGTTGAGAGCGTGTGTTGGGAGGCCTGACAGACGGATAATCCTGTGGTTTTAACTTGGCAAATATTGATCCCATGGCCCTTCAGTGGCTAGCCTTCGAGACCTGAAATTAAGGCAAATGGATTACTCTGTGTGGGCAAAAAAGAAGACAGATGAGAAGGACCAAAATATACTATCTTGACCATCAGCCTAGATAATACATTATTCCTCTGCAATCTCATTTAGAAACCATGCAAAGCCCTCGTAAGAAAAAAAGGGATTGTTTGGTAGCTCTTAGCCCTTGTGCTTTAAATGCCACTTCGTCTCATCCATCAAGGTAGCTAGCCTTTCCCTGCTTGCCTCTGGTGACATTAACCTCAATAGCGACACACACAAACAGGATTTATACAAAGTAGTGCAATGCAAAAGGCCTGTCACCTTGACCTTCATGCTATATTTGTTTATCAGAACTCTTGTCTTTATCCTCGGTAATCTAGGTGTGCAACAGTTGAATTAAGGAGAGGATTTCCTCAACGTTGACCTCTACAGTAACGTTTTCAGTGACCTACATTCATGGTGGTTTTGAAAATGCAAGGTTTTAGCGGTTAGAGCTGCACTAAGCAAGAAGGCATTTGGTTCAACTTCCTGACTTTGTGAGACCTGCAGGAATTAAAGATATTAAGTTATTTTGCACTTTACTGGGTGGGTGTCCTTCAGGATGTATGCACAATATAGGCCAATCCCCCTTAAAGAGAACATGGCTCAAGATCTGGGAGATGAGATTTACCATTGTGTCACCGAAAGACGCAGAAGACAGATTTCTGTGTAGGGTAACGTAAAGGTGCACTAAAACTTTTTTGGTGGAGGGTCGGCGACCTGCTTGTCTCCATGCAGATGTTTAGGGCTGTAATCTTTTGGTCAGTTAATTGGTCGACCATGTGTTTGCTGGCCATATTTTGCTATAGTTGACCAATTATTTTATTGGGATTATAAAAATTCATATTAGGAACAACAGAAAGAAGAGGACAGGAGTTTCTCGAGTGACTTTTATTTTTTGTTATTATTTACTATATTTTTACATATAAAGTTACAGTTTCTTGGTACTTTTCTCTAAGCAAAGTTGTTATGGAGTGACAAGTGTATTTTGTGTCAGATATATGCTCTTCTAGCACTACATCTTGCTACCTTTTAGTAAACTAATCAATGCAGCCCCACAGATATTTTTAATGTGCTTGGAATGTTCCACAATGTGGCATTCAATTTATCTGTATCTCTCTTCACCTTATTCCGGAGGTTGCCATACACGGCGCCATCTTTTTGCGTTGTAGTTTACATGGAGCTGGCGAGCTCAACAGAAAATGACTTCTACATGGACTAAAAAGCCGTTTTCAGGCCGGCCAGGAAATCGGTGCATTGCTGACTTGTTTTTGCACGTGTACATTAAACATTTTAGACAAAGCAATCTACTTTACTACAATAGTGCGGATCATAAACATAAAAAGAGGCAAAAGTGGGCGGGGCGGAATAAGGTGAATTGCGACAAGTAGATGTTCAAGGTGTTTTCAAAGCAACACATCCAATCTGTTTATGCAAGATAGATATGTTTAATGCCACTATGTAACATTCTAGGCCAAGAAATGCCATTTTCATGTAAACAAACAGGTAACAGAAACCCCATCAGAAAAGTTACATAGTGCACCTATTATGGGTTATTATGGGAAACTACACGAAAAGAAGAAACCACGTAATACAATAGTGCTTGGATTTTTTTTGAAGAGCCGCTTATTTGTTACAGAAAAAAGAATGTGAATATGTGTCCCAGATTTCAATTACCGCTCTTGCAGTCTACATAGTCTGTGTAACTGCTGTGATTGTTATGACTAGTTCCATACGCTAACCAAAGCAGCTGATCTGATCCAGGCTCCTCCAGGCATCGTCGTATTCTCTAGTGTCCCGGTGCATGACTCGTGACTCCTCCATCTGCCTCAACTTTCCCCTGATGATCGCCTTAAGTGGCACTTTTAAAACAATCCATGCTTTATTCACTAAGCCTTCCAAGTTGATGTGGGTTAAACATCAGCTTGTACATTTATATTTCACACTACAATTGCGTTAACTGGTTGCGAGACACTCGAGTGTATGATTGCAGTTCAGCTCACATGGCATCTAAATAATGTAGTACATCCCAAGTGTTTGCTCTCCTTCACATCCTCTGAATCAAATATCAGCAATGCAAATGAGAACAGCACCGCAGCGTAAATTACATCAACAATATGCTACAGTAATCAACAGCCCCTACATAATTCTGTTGAATATGGCAGACAAACAGAATCCATATATTTTCTTGCAAAGGTCAAGGCGGCAGAAGCCAGGCAGTTTCAGGGTACAGTTCTTTGTTGGAAGGCACTTGACTGGTGTTGATGAAAACCATATTGCAGCAGCGGCCTCCAGGGAGTCGTCGAGCTCTACGCCACAACACTTATATGGCTGAATGTGCTCTGAGCAGCCGCTGCATGGCCAAACGGGATTGGTTTTTCTGCACACTGCCAGTTGGCTCACCTGTCCAAGAGCAGGTTAATTGGATTAGACTAAGGCACTATTATCAAAGTGACAGAGGAAAAATGGAAGTGCGAGAAACATTGTCAACACAAGGCTTGCTAATAAAAATCAGTACGCAGTCACTTAGGCAAGGACAGGGTTTTTGCATATTAAAGTTGAGCAGGTTTCACTGGGATCTCATTTCAGACTGAAGTGTGTGAGAAACATCAGACTTGGGCTCGTGGTCCTTCTGGCATGGCAGCGGGGGACAAGATCAGTCACTACAAGAGTGCTCCCACCAATGTCAATAAAAAAGTGCTTCACACTACAGGGAAGATAATAGGATTAGTTAGCTCTGATTGAGGCTCGTTTATTATAAGATTTTCATTCCGCCTGAACTAAGGCTGCACATGACATTCTGCAATTTGTCCACATCATTTGTAACAATTATTTTGCATCAATAAAATATTTTTTTCCCTTTTCAATGTGCTCAAAATCGACTGAACGGTAAATTGACAGGATTTTTACCTACAATGCTCTCAATAGACAGACATGGATAGCTGGATGTTGAAGAGATAAAAGAGTGCACTGAAAATACTCTTTTCCACCCAGTTTTAAATATTGCCGGGTTTCAGATGGCAGCGTTTGGCCCAAATGGGAGCTATCAATTGTCAAATTAAGTCAATTATAACCTCAGTCCAGTCCTTGTTTGTTGGTGCAGTTTTTGTCTTCCATTTCTTTGTCCTTCTTCCCCACCACCAAAGGTATGCTGTAGGTATGTATGTATGCTGTAAGTATGTTCTAAAGGTATGCTCTAAAGGTACAATCTAAAGGCATGCTCCAATGTTATGCTCTAAAGGTATCCATTCACCGTGTCCATGGCCGAAGTTTTGAGGCCTATATATACACAGTTCTGAAGTCAAGTGCTAATGCTGAAAATAATTGTGCAACAGCTGTGCAATGCAGTGTAATGTTTAATATAGAACAGTCAAAAACACATAATGATGGACCACTTGGCAACCACAATTTCTCCAGCGTCTAGTATTTCCTTGTGCATAGTGTGCACTTTGACTTGGTGTAAAAAAAAAAAAATACCATGCCATGTTTTTTCCAATAAGACTGGCACCTCTAATCATGATAAAACATTAAAACGAAGCCAAGAGTAGAACTTGGAGTAACTTGACTTGCCTAACCCTCTGTTCTCCCGGGGCAGGTCTTGAAGGGTGTTACGGGAGAATTGCAGTTGTGGATTTCTTTAAAACAAGTTAAACAATAAAAATGCAGAGAGAATGAGTCTGATCAATGAGTTGTTTATTCACTGGTACCAGAGTGAATAGACGCCTTTCCCTGACATAGTGACTCTCCCTGGTCGACGGAGGTACATGAAAATCAGAACACATGCTTTTTATACACAAGACATAGGTGGAGACATAGTTATCACATCATAGTAAAAACACAAACAGATTACATCAAGACAAGGAGGAAGATTAACTTATGACATAGATGACATTTATCTAAATAAGTGAACTGGGTCAGATGGGCTCCGGCCAGGCGGAACAAACACCAGATACGACTAAGTTAAAGTTAAAGTTAACCTTAGCAATGTAGAATGAGTGAAACCCCAATTTCGGCTATTACAGTCCACCCCATGTCACAGATAAAAGCATTTTACTGTTACACCCAAAAATCTGTAATAGAATACATCATTAGAATAACATATCTTTATTTATTCATGTGTCAAACAATCAAGTTAATCAACCTGTAGTCAAAACTTAAAACCCCTAAATGTAATGATGCCTTGAATAAACATGTTGAAATCAACCCGAGCGTCCTGGTTCAGTTCTGTCCAAGTCCAGGTCAAAGTCACCAGACAAGTCCCAGTTAACTGTCAGGCTCATGGCCTCTGCTCGAGTTCTGCAGAAACAAAAACTGGGAAGAAACTAGATTATTCACCATTCTAAGAATGCAGGGAACAAGACAGGAAACTAAGATAAAGAAGAATGCAATATTTATCAACAACTCTTTCCAGGATGAGAGAAACCAATCGAGAGTGAACAGCGACTAGCCCTTCGCAGTCTCACCCTCCATCAGGTCTCGTAATTTAGTGAGAGATTAGCTATGCCCGTGCTATCGCCACCCCCTTTATCATTAGCAGGTCTGTAGGTCCAACAGGTGCTCCCCAAGGTCTGACAGACCCCCCCTTGGCTAGTGATGATCTGATCTAACACCAGGCGATTTTGAGGAGCCACAGAGCGTAAGGCATGTTAACTCCTCCTCGTAGAGAGCTAAAACAGAGAGAGTGTTATTAACAAATGATGAGAACACTTAACTGAGAGTTTAAACCTCTTAACATTAACTTGCCTATCCCCATGCTGGGGAATAGGGCCAGCATGACCTTTTGATCTGAAGTCCAGAGGTTGTGGTCGTCTGGCACAACAGATCCCCAAATCGGGTCATGTGGAGCCAATTCGCTTTCTAAGTCTGTGATCAGAGTGTGGGTGTGGAAATATGATGTATGAATGCTCCGAGGAGACCACGGCCACACATCGTCCAGCCCAACCCACCGGAAGACATCCACACATCTGATATCCACACAGAAAAACATATTCACAGAACAATAAATGTCAGCAACAAATTAAAAAAACTTAGAACCGGGCTTGATGTGAACCGGCCCAAATCAAGGTTCACGACCGGCATTGTCGGGAACTTTAAACAGGGTCCAATGTGTGCAAGATTCTATGCTGCTGCTGTAGCTATGGGCAAACATGTACACAGATGACGATCAGATCAATTATGACTCTTTACATATTGATACCAGTAATTTAAAGTGTGGACAGTCGAGTGGTTGTAAGACTTAGTCAATGCTTCTAACCAGGCCGTCTCGTCAGAAGTCAGACTACAGGTGCTTTGTTTCACGCCATTTTTATTTGAGTAAATGAAACCAGGCATCAAACTTAACCATATTATCAAAACTGTCAGAAATAAGGCACACATGAAAACACAACAAAATCTGGAGATTCAATTCCTTCACCATAAGCTCACCCTGGTCCTCCAGCAGTGGGTTGCTTACTCTCTGACGTCTCTCCTCCCCCCTTCCAGGGGAAGAGCAGATGTGGTTCCAGCGGTGGGAGCTGTCTCCCCACACGCTCCGTGCGGCTCAGGAAGTTGCTTTGTTTCGTGAGCGTTGGGTCCATTGCCACAGTGTGAAGCATGGATCCATGTGCCCCCTCGGCTGTCCCACAGCGATGTCGGGTGTCAATCAGCGTTGCCTCCTATGTTCAAAACCAGGTCTAGCTCCAGCTCTGCAGCTTCAGCCGTGTTTTGACCTGTACAGAAACAAAAACAAAGTGCACTCCCCCCTTTTTTCCTGTGAGTGCCGCTAGTTAAATTTGCCCTCCCTTTCCCAAAAGGAGAAAATAATATAAAACAAAGGAATGAACAGAAAGGTGGACCTGATGGGCCGGCCAAAAAGAACAAACAGATGATGTGACACCGGGCCAACCCTGTACAGGGCCGTAGGAGCCAGTACCAACACCACTACCAACCTAAGGACAAACCCATCCCCAGCTAAACCTGAGCAAAAGAAAAGCGGACTACCGTCGTGACTACCGTCCCACCAGGTCAAACAAAAGCTAAGTTGGCCTGAGTGTGGCTGGGCAGAGCCATAAGTGCACCAGCTACAGGCGACTTAATTAAAGGCTCAGAGCAGACAAACTAAACACAAAACTTAATTCATATCAATAGACCAAATATGGAAAATGTGCGTTAAAAAAAAACCTTCTCTTGTCTAATTTTCTCTTTTCCTATTACTATTCTTTTAACAATATTTTATTTTAAATATTAATTGCCACACTCATACCTTAGTATTATAATTCGATTTATATATATATATTATTTCAATGGGCCTTTTCTGAATCAAATTCAAATCAAAGATCACATATGAATGTCTTTAATATCTTTAATGAAAATATATATATTCTGAAATTTTGTCTAATTATATCATAGCCTTTTTTTGAAAAACAAAACAAAAAACAAAACATACATTTTCATCTTCTGCCAAGATACCTGTGGAGGAATAATTTCATGCATTACAATCAACCAGCTTCGACTGGTTTATCTTCTCGGTCCATAGTTGTTTCTGGTAAATAGGAAACATCACAAATAACACATACACTGTTACACCAGCCCCTGTTTGGGCTCAGGTCCTCCGTGCATAAATGCCACCTGTACTGTGTCAGTCTCCGCAAAAAAAAATTATCATTACCAACCTGAGAAGAAAAATAATCAAAAATTAGACACACATTTAAAGTATTAGATTTCATAATTGTTTGTTGCATTGTACACACAGATCCACTCTGTTTGGATGTATGTGCTCCTTTGGGTCATCTGCTGAAACCTGTAAATTTGAGATTAAAATAACCTTTGTCTTAGTTATGCCAAAAGAAATCTATAAAAACTTCAAAAAATGCGTAAGTCCATAATCAAAGCAAAGTAGAAAGTGGTTAATTCATTCATACACATTCACACAAACAGACGTTAGTGAAGCTTCTTTAGTCCAAGAGCTTTACTCGTCAAGTCCAAAAATGTCACATGTTCATAGTTTGAGTTGTGCACAACCTTTAAAATGACGTCATATTAAAACACATTTTTGTGACTGTGTGGGTACAGGAAGTGTCCTGTCTGTGATCACATTCCCCAGAACATAGACCATGTTTCAAAATCAAAATTGTTAGTTCTCTCTTGTTGCAACAAGTGTAATAAATCCTTTAGACTTGATGACTGTTCATCAAACCTACTCTCACTCTGTAATAATCTAAGGAGCTCTCCATAATTAAGTTTACGCCAATTGAGTTTTCCTAGTTTGTTATCATTCTGATATTGCTTTTTGTTATAGACACGCTGTTGAGTTTATTGGTTCATTTTTCCCTATTTGCATGTCCCCCAATTATTTATTTTTTAAAATTCAACACCACCAATGTCCACATCTATAACTGACCTGTGTATGTTTTTACGTCACCTGGTTTTGGGTGATACTCCTTGCAGTTTTCAATTGTGTCCTTTGCGTCAGCCGAACCGTTCGCGATGTCCTCCCGCTGCTCCTTGACCTCCTCATCCCCTCCGTCTGCCCCGCCCTCTGAGCCGCTGTGACCTGGAGCTTCTCCATCCACATTTGATCTCGGTCGCCGTGTGGCACCTCAGTTTTCTCTGCAAAAAGTCTCAGAAGGAACACAAAAATCACCATCATGCGCTAAAGCACCAACCACACAGAAAACACTTTGGGATCTGCAATCTTAGTTTGAACTAAATAAATATATGAAATGACCTGGAGGGCCTGGTAAACAATGCCATTTAATGTTTTATTTTTGCAAACAATTTTTGAAAGAGGGTGTTCCTGCCTCTTTTACAAGTTATAGATTGACTTTTAACAAACAAAGTAAAGGCATTCATTTATTTTGGGATGTCTTATTTTAAAACCATGTCCTCATCTTTGTTTCTTATTCAGCATTTGGCAGATCTCAATTTCTTTTATTTATTTATTTGTTTTAATTAATTAAGCTATTTAATCATCTAAAATGTTAAATTTGCTCATGTGAAATATATTCCAAGAGCTTGCATGAATTTTGTAAAATAGTTCAACTTAAAACGACTCTAGAACATGTAATAAGTTTAAATACTATTTAGGTAAACCAGCTCCATGGCTGGCCGTACTTAAGATTTAAGCTTTAAATAATCAGTACTTCCCGTTGTGGCCTCAGCTGGGTCCAGTCGATGGTCAGAGAGCGGAGGCAGAGCAGGCGGTGAAAAGGAACGGGGTCAAGGATCGACAGCGGGAGCCTGTACAGGAAATAAGAGCGCTCACACAAGAAAATATTAGTTATGCATGCAATAGTAACATAATTGTAAATTTACTATGTCTCTTTTTTTTCAATACTTTAAATACTCCAATGTCAGTATTGTGTTTGAATCTGCTGTGATGACCTCTCTCACAGCTGCCACCTTTATCTCTGTTTTGTCTGTGGCCTGTGAGGAGTCAGGTTTTTTCTAGTTCACAGGCTCATGACTAAAACTGGCCAGGGTCCCGTGAAGGAAAAAAAAGAAAACTGTATCAACCTAATTCTTATAATCAAAATGTTATGTTAGACAATTTGGAACCTCCAAAATGTAAATTTGGGGAGGTTTTAACTCTTTCGAAAAACATCAAATCCATTAAAATTTCCATAAAACCACTGTTTGTTACAGGAAAAAAAAGATGAGCTCATTTCAACCAAAAATTCAAAATCGAAAAACAGGAGCAAAACCAGATCCTATTAAAGTCCTGCAGGGTTTCCGCCTAAACTTCTTGTCAAAACAAAATGTGCGCAAAAAAAATCTTGGCCATAAAAAAAAAAACATACTCAAACAAACCAAACAATATTCAGTTGCAAAACAAAGCTCTATATTTCTCTTTTAATATAGCTATTTATTTCTTCTTAGATGTAGCTCTATATTCATTATGTCACTCAGTCTAAGCTGTAAGCAGGTTTGAACTGCGTTTATACGGAGACCAAAAACTTTTACGATAAGACGATCAGACATATCAAAATGCATCGTGTGCTATTCTTAAAGTGAATCAGTGCAAAGCATTTCTTCGTTGCGAGAGCATGTGCTGTGTATGTGCTGCTGATGACGTGACTGATTTTCAGGAAATGCATTCTCCATTAAAAAAAAGGCTTTTAAAGTTCTAATGCTGTGTGATGTTACCTCTCCTTTTTGTCTGTCTGCTGCACGGCCGGGCTCTGCTCCACCACTGCTGCTGTCAGAGGGTCACGCTGAAGGCCCAGACTCTGTTCAGTGTCCTCTTCACTGCCTTTAAGCAGTAGCTTCAGATGTTCATCTTCTCCCACGTCCATGCCCTGCAGGAGCACCTCCACAGTTAGGTCCATATTGTGTGAAATTTGCAAAGCACGAATCAAAACTCCATAGTGGTTTTGTTTTGGCCGATTCTCCTTTGCCAGCTTTGTTTTCTTTGGGTCCTGATAGTGGCTTTGTAAACAATGTCTCTCAGATGTGACTTTCTCAGCAACTTTCTTTTGCAACATGAACATCAACCATTGTCTTTGAACTAAATCTTCTTTGAGGTGGCACTCATCCACCCGTGTTAGCTTTATTGTCCAATATGCAATGATTTGTTTGGGCGATGTCATTGAGATAATGGCAGTCCGTTTCATTTGTGCCCAGCTTAGTGCAGCTTGTAGCACAAGAGGGCATCCGGGTCGTTGGTGGAGGAATGGTGTGGCAATGGTGTGGGTCTTATTAAGCTTGATCTTCTCCAGAGTCCGGTCCACAGGGTCTGGTCCACAAGGCTGGACAGAGCGTGTTGACCCTCGTGCAGTGGTTTGGAGCCCGGCGCTCGCAGCAGTCAGAGGGAGGTTGTAACAGAAACAAAAACAAAGATAATGAGTGACGTGTGAGTGCAAATGTGTGCAGAGTAATTCTTTACTGTTGCTTAATTTCTATTCCTTCAATTAAAAAAAAATAATAATAAAAAATAATAATATATATTATTATTATTTTCTCTTTTTCAGGTCTCCTTCTTTAACGTTATCAATGTTTACGTTATAATAAGTCTTTTAACTTTAATTTGCTTTAATTTTACTTAGAAATCAGTGCTCAGTGATCCTTCTTCAGGAAAGCTATATTTCTTGGACCACACAGTTAATACTTAAATCCATTCCTTGCCGTGTTTGTCTGTCATGGCTTGAATTAGAGGGCTTGTAGGGGCCTCCTCCACCACTGACTGGTTTGATCCCATTTTATCTCCCAGATATTTTATCTCCCAGATATTTAATATCTCCCAGATTTCTTATCTCCCAGATAAAAATGGTAGTGCGCACCTTTCACCGCTTTACGCATGCGTCTGCGTAGCGTGTATCTTTTAAGACGTTGTACCTCCGTCCCGAAAACTCCCCAAGAGCTTTCTCCACTTTTCCTAAGCTGGGCTCTTTTAAATTCCCAGGTTAATGTGTCACTTAATAACAATATTAGTGTATTCAATTCAATAAATTAAGTACTCTGAGGTATTTTTAGCCTGCTTTGGCTAAAAACTCTTTTAAAGGTTCCCCGAAGAGATCTATGCTCACTTATCTTCCCTTTAAAGGTCAAAGTTCTTGCAATAGATTATACTCTTAACCCAACCTCTCGTTTTCTTTAAGATGTGACACAAACTTAAACAGAGCTCACTCTTAAATCAAGATTTCTTGCTCAGTTAAGTGGAAAAAGTGAGCCAGACTCCCTTTCAGCGTCTGGACTTCCCGACAGCCTGACCCCCAAGAAGGTCTACCTGTCCAGTCTGGTCCAAGGCGGGATTCCTACCCCTTCAGATATTTAATCAAATATATTTAGCAGAGCTATATCCAGCAATCGGCAGACAAACAGAAGGAATGCTTTAGTAACTATTTAGTATTACTCCTAGAAGTTTTCAAGTTGCAATTAATTTTAAAATCAAACTAAATTTCCCCCTTTACTTTTATTAGATTGTAATAGGACAATTTTAGGGCTCTAAACGCCTATACAACTAATAAAAACTTAAAGATGCAGACTCACTCACCACAACAAAGTAGGATGTTTGGTTCGGAAACCTTGCGCCGGTGGTCCTCGTCCCCGTGAGACAGCCCTCCGTCTCAGAAAGCAGATGAGGTTAGAGGCTGGAAGATCCAGGTGGCCTGACGCTGACTCACGCCGGGAGAGAACCCAGACCGGGCGAAGGCCGCTGTTCGTTGACGCCAACTGTTACGGGAGAATTGCAGTTGTGGATTTCTTTAAAACAAGTTAAACAATAAAAATGCAGAGAGAATGAGTCTGATCAATGAGTTGTTTATTCACTGGTACCAGAGTGAATAGACGCCTTTCCCTGACATAGTGACTCTCCCTGGTCGATTTGAGGTACATGAAAATCAGAACACATGCTTTTTATACACAAGACATAGGTGGAGACATAGTTATCACATCATAGTAAAAACACAAACAGATTACATCAAGACAAGGAGGAAGATTAACTTATGACATAGATGACATTTATCTAAATAAGTGAACTGGGTCAGATGGGCTCCGGCCAGGCGGAACAAACACCAGATACGACTAAGTTAAAGTTAAAGTTAACCTTAGCAATGTAGAATGAGTGAAACCCCAATTTCGGCTATTACAAGGGCCAGCACTCAAGACTTCAGAAATACTCAACTTCAGGGAGCAGACACTTTCACAGTGAGGACAAAGACCCCAAAGCAGAGAGGAAACTAATGACCAGCATCAGTGATACGGGATATAAATGCGTGTGGTGTGAGAGAGGAGGAGTGCTGGGCGCATCACAGGAGGTCCCCCACCACTGCGGCAGCGTAAGCCTTCTACAGACTAAGTAACTAAAAAGACTCTTCAGGGTCACCTCAGATGGCCCGAAACAAGTTTTATCAAAAAGGAAACTTTCAAGTCTAATCGTCAAAGTTAATGGGTGGCTTATTTCCTGGATCGGGATAAAAGAGGAGGTCGATAGCTAAAGGCTCAACTGCTTTTAAGGACTAGGGAAGTGAGCCGCTGTCTAACGTTTACGAGAGTATGTCAGGAACACACAAAAAAAAAAAAAAAAGATAATGTGATTTTTTTTTTTTACCCTTGAATGATCGCTATTGTGGTAGTAGTGTGGTCCTTTTATGGATGTGCAAACTTGGTTAAATACTAACGTTGCTCATTTTGGCTCATTGAGTGAAGCAGTAATACTACTTTGATTTACTTCACCGCACCTCGGTTCATACTCTAAAAAGAATATGAAAATGGTCCCAGTTGCAATAAACAAACTGTTAATTAAAATGCTGATGTATCTTGTTAAAAGATTTCAATTAAGAGATTTCCCATGATGCATTTGTGCTAAAGAAAAGGTGCACCTCATTAAAATGGTCCCCAGGGTCAAACAAAACAAACTAATGGAGGGCTAGACGCAGCTGACTTTACTCATTATTTCACAGTGACATGGAGACATATCAGCGTGGCTTATTCAGTAAGAAGAAACTCAATTATACAATAAGCAGACATTGAAATTGGTTGTTGCTTTTAATATGAAGGAAAACTAAATACCTGATGATGATTTAGTTGGTTTTTAGAGGTGGTGATGTGGCAGGCAAACTGTGTTTTATTTTTGCTGCGGTGATTTAGAATATGTCCCTTTCATTAGCAAGGACCAGCAAAAACCAAGTTATATTAGTATTTATAAGCAGATATGAGGGAGGTATACTGAGAGCAAAATGCTGAATGCAGAATGTAGAAGCGGAACATCAAGGTTTGGTGCGTAATGCCAGAATGCTGGAGGGTGGATGCCTCTGTGAATGTAGAAGTGAGAGAGGAACAGCTGGGTGAGATGAGACTCTTTTGCTCACCGACACACTAAAGACCCCTTCTTTTCTAATGTAGCTCTAGAGATGAACACGGCTGGAAAAGAGGAGGTGTGACTGCGTAACTATGAGGAGTGGTAGGGGAGAAGTTGAGACCTGGCCTTTTTTTTGGTATTTTGTTATCATAAATCCAGTTTGCTTTGGCCTATCCTTCATCCGAGGCATAGGTACATTTTCAAGAGAAGTGAGAGATTGCAGTGCAGAGTCCTGTGATTGTACGCCCTGGTTCTAGTAAAGACCTGAGCACCAGCAGCGTTCTGGATGTACTGCAGCTGTTTTACAGCTTGTCTGGAGCAGGCACAGGCCACAGGCACACGAGTCTAACCTATTGGAGACAAATGCATGGATAAGTCTCTCCAAGTCTGGTTTAGACACCATACGTTTGATGCATTTTAGATGAGGGAGACCTAACTCCAGATGCTAAGCTAATATCTGACTATCTTGAAGATTATAATAGAATTACCAATATGGGCATGTTTTGGGTTGATGGGGAAAACTGCGGTGCGAGGAGGAAACCCATCACCCACAAACGGGGAAAGCATGCAAACTCCACATGAAGCCCACTCCACATCTGGGAATCAGACCTTCTTGAGCAAGAGGACTCTGTTATTGACCTTATTCTGCCCCGCCCACTTTTGCAGTTTTTTGCACTTCCGTTTGTAAACGCACTTCCGTTTGATGAGAACTCCGTTAAAGCTAATGACGAACGAGAGAAAAGTCTTGCTGCTAAAATGTTACATAAAGTAGGCTGATTTGTGTAAAATGTTTAATGAACACGAGCAACAACAAGTCAATAACGTACTGATTTCTTGGTCAGTCTGAAAACGGCTTTTTATTCCGTGTAGAACTTACTTTCTGTTGAGCTTGTCTGCTCCATGTAAACTAATACAACAGAAACAAGACGGCGGCGCGTAAGGCAACTTCCGGAATAAGGCATTCTGTTGTGAGAAGTCTTTACGGTCAACTTTATTCTTAATTTTATAACAAAATGACCGTCACTGGATATCTTCTATGAGACAGTGTTAATTTGGAAAGTAATGCACCTTTTATTCTGTCTGACTTACAGGACAAAAACGCCACCACATTTTAATTCAATACTGACGAAGAAAAAAGTAAATGCTAGATGCACTATGTAAGATACAAAGAAAACTGCTTTTAGGCATGGCCAAAAGAAGTCGACATTATTTGCACAAAAGCTAAACCACTATGTAAGATTTTCATTTCAGGGAATTGCATATACGGCACCTCCAGATAAACAAAGGCTGTTTTGTTCCAACGACGGCTGCAGTGGTGTGTGGAAAACGGCTAAATCTGTGGATGTACTCAGGCTGAAAGGAGCCCGTGTGCACAAAAGCAAACAATGATTTCTGCAGAGACATGGATGAGGCGCCGCGGTTGATAGCAATGTTTTCTGTAGGAAAAACAGCAGAGCGGTTATAAGGTTATAAGGCACTAAAGTGATAATTGATTTTTGCAAAATCAATCAAATCTTTTTTGTCAATCAAGAATCACATAGCTGTATGGAATTGATTTTATTGTTCATATTTTTAGCTACTTTATTAGCTACAAACTTTATTGAGTTTCCATGCTCCCCTTGGACTGACAGCCAACAGAAGGCTGTTAGCAATGTTAAATGCTTAAAGGTTGAGCAAAGCCAAACAAAAGTAAACAGTAGAAAATTCAATCACTTGACTCTGCACTGTTGATTTTTCAATACAATCCATGAAGACATTTCTGACAAATGTTATCTATATTTGCTCAAACATTGAGCGCTGGGTAGAAAACTAATACCAATTACAATTTAGCATATGGTAGGTGCATTTCTTATAGACTATAAATAGTTTTGAATTTGTATCTATTTATTTATTTATTGCAAATAGAACACTTAAGGCTTTTTTCTGAGATAATTCATATTTCTCTAAACCTTGCAAGATTATGATCTTAAATCAGGCACTGCAAACAGCTAATCCTCTGCTACTATATCAACAATTGGAAAGTTACTGTGTGTTCTCAGAGTAAAAACTTCCTTCTATTGTTAGTCCTCTTATTTCCTTATTTTGGGGAGTGTTTTGTGACTCTAAAAGCCAGAGCTGTCCTAAATCCTGCACAAACACACACACACATACACACACACACACACACACACACTCACACAGTCCTTCACAGTTTGGTTACAGCCAAGCCCATTCTGGCAAAGATAAAGTAAATAGAAAACAGCACTTCTGGGCAGAGTTCCTATCCACTCTCAAGCCCCATCCAAATGCAAGGAACAAGTGATTAGACGATGAGTCCAAATTGACTGAAACCATGCAAGAATACACTAACAGCAGATAGTGAGGGAATCAAAAGGAACTAATAATAATTTCACATATGTGCAAAAATAAAAATAGTATACGATATTATGATATTATTATTATTATTATTATTATTAATTCCTATTCCATTCCAGTTCTTTTTTTAAATTATTGACCCAAAAGGGAAATTATTTTGTCATTGTGTTGAAAGAGTTTGTATGCTACTCAATCCTATATAAATCCTCTGTTTAACTATGACATATGTAACTATGAAATATAAGTATGACATGTCCTAAATGATGTCTATCTGAAACTTGAAAATACTGTACTATATTTGACTGTAATTAAGTTTTGGTATAATTTTAAATAGCATTAAGTATTTTTTAACACTTTTTAAAATGCATTTATTTTTTTGTCAGTGAGTAAAAAGTGTAAATTTACTTTTGAAACAACAGGATGTCGAGTTAAAAAAATACAATCATGACCTGTTTATCCCCACAACTAAACTGAGTGTACCATTATCCTCAAAATAAATAGCCGATCATATCATATTTTAAGATGCATTTTCATTTTGTGTGGGAATCATGAATGAAACACATATCAACTTCCACCGGTACATGTTTGAACAAGAGAAAAAACAATCCATGGGCATTTAAATGAAACTATATTTAATTTGGTAAATATTATTCCTGTGTAATCCGCTCCTTTTGGCTGGGCATTTCATGTATAAAATTACAGTGTTCAGTGGCTTATCAAAGCAGCCCTTCAGAGCAAAACACATTTTTCTTTGTCATTGGTCTGATTCATCCACTGTACTCAAGGTTGTTTCGCTACATTTCGTCTTAGCTTTGCACAATGCCTTACTTACACCCCCTTCCCTAATTGTATTATAATTGACACACAGACCATTAAGATTAAAAATATTGCCACTGCAGGAAACAGCCTATTTACTTTACTATTATTATGAAAGCTAGCAGGAGCCCATGAGAGATTAGCAGAAAACGGATTGACTTTGTATGCTGGTAACTACAAAAATGCAAAGAAAAGGACATTGAAGCAATGCAGTACAAGTATTAGTCAGAGGCAGCCTATTTGCCCACTCACAGGGCCCTTCGGCAAAGCAGCATCATCGCTTGTTGTCTGGTTAATTTTCTTTGGAGAGATTGTTTGCATTTTGCTTTGAGACCCGAACAAATGCCAGAATGCTCCAAGAGTGTGTCACTAAGAGGGTAAATAAATAAATTGGGGAAAATCTTGACAGGTTATTACGCCATGTGGGTTAAGACTTGAGGAAAGTTCCAGTAATCCATTATTTACAGTTTGTTTTGGACTTTAAATTAACTGCTTTGAAAAGAAAGTCATTGCTTGCAAGATTAAAAAGAGTACAGGAGGAAAACCAGGCCATTTTACAGCATATTGCATGAATTATACATGGAGATTTTTGCTGCAATAGTGTTTAACCGAGGAAGCATATTTCAAATACATATTTAATCGGCACCAAGAGTTAAAGTTATTGTTACAAAAGATCAAATATTTCTTCATCATAAGCAAATTGAAAGAAAAAATAATACAAAATGAGAAAAAACAATGGTGGTAAAACCTTTTCCTGCCAATGTTAAACTCATGCATTTGACAGTTGACCAGTGACTTATGTTTGTCTACAAGGATCTCTAAAATGATGGCAATTTTGTTGTATGAGAAATAAATGAATAATTAAAACAAAGGCTTACTTGGATGCTGGTGGTGGTTACTTTTCATCACTCTGAAACCTCTGACTGTGACTAAAACAGTGATGAAACCCAACGTAACTGCCAAGTCCCTTCATATGAAAACAGCATGGGGCTTAGCAACAGAATAAAATCAGCACAGCCAAAGTGTCAATCAGCCAAGTTAAAGTCCCAGTATGTCACTTTTTTGTTTTTGTTTTTTTGCCAAAGAATAGACTACAGTAAAAGCATGTTGTTGTTGTTGTTGTTTTTGTTTTTTTCACTCACAAAGTTCTTACAGTGAGTGGGCTTGCATCTCTGTAAACCTGACTGGGCCTGGAGGAGCCGATTGTATAAATGTTTATGTATTAAAGTAAATCTGTTTTGTCTCATTATAGATATATTGTAAGGGGCTCTGTGAGACCGCTGTGTGCTGTCTGCATCTAATTATAAATCGTTTTATTCTCCACAAAACTGTAAGTACAACGTTGACATGCTAGTTCAAATCAAATCAAATTTTATTTATAAAGCGCTTTTCATACATAAAAACGTAACACAAAGTGCTTTACAGTGCATTAAAAGCATTGCCACATGCCTACATTCCACCAAACAAACTGCTCCCTTATATGAGAACCATCACAGACCTTTTTAAATCAAGGCTTAAAATGTATTATTCAGACTGGCTTTTAACACTCAGTAGTGTTGTCACATTTATCTTTATTTTTGTATCGTGAATGGAATGTATTGTATTATGGTTTTATGCATTTTTATTTGTATTTTTCAGTATTTTATTGGAAAGCACCTTTGAGTGCTGTAAATGGCTCTGTAAATAAACGTTGATTGATGATGAACTAGCCTTTGTTGTTTTTTATGCTTTTAAAGCACACATTCTGCTGCAGTGACTTTTTTTGAGCTTATAACCATGTTGTAACAATGGTCCATCATCAAAACATACCTGGAATTGCATTTAGCATTCACGCTGTTTTCAGGAATGTTGGTTAGAAAATCCTCTCCCCTCCGAGTGTCAAAAACACACCTCCCTCGATCAGTGAGGATTTTTTCAGATTATATACATCACTTATCTGAATTGCATTTAGCATTCACGCTGTTTTCAGGAATGTTGGTTAAGTCCTTAAATCATCACCAGACTCGTTCTGGGATTTTCTGACGTCTAAACACGATAACTGCTACTGCTAGCCTAATTGTCATGTGTCTTAAAGTGCTAGCATCACCAAATTGAGTGTAGCGCTAGGCGCCATCTGCTGGCTTGATGTACTCAGCAAGTGTCATTGCACACAGCAGAGAAATCATTTCATATAATCCATAACCAACTTTTTTTTTTTTTTTTCAAAACAAGAACATGTTTAAAGGCTAATAACAATATGAAAAATTAATAATATTTTTCCTTTAAGATAATAACCATCAGGTAAAGCACCAGTTCGTCTCTATCCATGTTTTTGTTACAAGAATAATACAATACTATAATAACAGCCATAACGCTAATGAATAAACTAAACCAACAGTAGAGCTGTACAGAGCGAATCAGTCACTGCATGTTGTGTTATTGTGGTGAGCCCAAGACAAATTTACCCTAGAGGACAATAAAGTCATTCTGATTGTGAATACACTGTGTGTGACGTCACACTGAATAATCCCGTAATATTCCACAAATAGCATAAATGCATCAATCTCCATGGAAAGAAGTATGGTTTTAGCTTTTTGTACTGTGCCACCTCCAGAAAGTAACAAGAGTAACTTGAAGTGAATTAATTAATACATCACATTATGTACCATGAATTCAATTACACTATATAGATTTTTTTTTAAATCTTTGTGTTTTTATAGATTTTTTTGTTATTATTTATTTGTACGAGAAAAAAATCATTGTGTCTATGTATGTATTTATTTATGTGTTTGTTTTTTATTTTTTTGTAATTTAAGGTAAAAAAAAAAATAAAGCTCCTCACCAGATATATCTAAGGTGTTCTCCACAGTCCTTGAGCAGGTATGGACTTTCTGTATATTTATATTCTACATACATTCGGTTCAGTCTAACCTTTCATCTCACATTGCATTTTGCTCTGATTTATGAAAATACAGCCGACTCCTGTGGCCAATTACTCAGAATGATTTTAGAGCTGAGCTGCAGTCACTCCTGGACATGTTTCTAAAAACGATATCCTTGACCAAAGTTTGAATTATTGTGTGAGCTTCTGGCTGCAGAACGTTGAATCATGGTCATTTGCAGCCCATCTATAAGAATACGTTTTGACTGACAGGCAAAAGTGTTTAAACAGTGCTCCTGTGACAAAAATTGAAGTTAAAGAATAACAACCGGAGATGAAAAATGCATTAAAACACGGTTCCACCTAAGAATTCTTTGGCTGTGAAAGTACCACCAAACCAGAAATAAAACTATGTAATGTCTAAAGTGAAGTCTAATATGGGAAATATCTTTGTCTCTAGATCTAGAAATAAAAATAATTAAAAAAAAAGGAAAGTAAGTATTAATGTATTAATCTTGCTTGTTAAAGGACATATATTATGCATCATTTGTATTGTTGTTGGCCTTTAAACCTGCTCTTGAATGTTTTGATTTTGACATCTCATGTTTTAGAACTAAAAATAGAGAAGAAAAGAAAAGAAGAATTTCTTTTACAAAGAAAAATAATGCATTGTGAGATGCCATTTTAACTTAGCTGTGGCTCCATTTACTGGCTGTTGAGGTAATTACATACATGTAAATATCTACCCACAATGCTTTGTGCTATGCAGTGGATCTAACAAAGCTGTAGTTATCGTAATTAGGCGGAAGAAATGTTCAGAGTCTTGACGATGATTTAAGGACTTAAAACAGCAAAAGATTCTCAGACAAGTGACGTCAGCATCATCTACGTCACACATCGAGGGAGTTCAGAACACAATTTTGGAGAGGATTTTCACGAGCACACATCAAACAAATGTCAATCAAGCTGAATGCTACTCCAGGTATGTATTTGATGACAGAACAATGTTAGAACACGGCTAAAAACTCAACAAAATAAATTTAGCATAATATTTGTCCTTTATTGTTTCTGTTCAGATGTCTTGTCATTAAATGTGCATCAGGTATAGAATTTAAGCGGCATCTTATCACAGTCAGGCCGTATGTATGTGGACACATCATTGTGCAGTGCGACAGACACAATAAAGAACAAAAGCCCAAGGATCCAATCTGCTGAAGGTCAGAGGCATATTTAGTTTTACCTGTGGGTGGATGTTCGCGCTGCAGATGACAATGATTAGCTGACGAGGTTCTTGAGGTATACACACTAAACAATGCACAGAGGTTCAAACAGGTAACAGGGAGTGAGGGATTATTGAAGTAAAGTATAACAGGGAAATCAGCTCCGATATAGAGCAACATAGATAGGGCCCACCACAGAAACTCACTACACACTTATATTTTTCACATTCTCTCGGTAATTTAGAGCCATCACTTTTCCTAACACTGGCAAGAAAGAACCTCTGTTCTGAGAGCAGTTTCCCTTATTGCGAAAATACATGATTACCATACCAACTTTATTTATCACTTTAAATAATTGGCATCTGGCCAATGTGTCATACACATCATTTTAAAATTACAATACAATATTAAAGGAAATATATATATATATATATATATATATATATATATATATATATATATATATATATATATATATATATATATCATGTCTTGTCAAGTCTTAAGCCACTTTAACTTAAAGGGCCTATACCTGACTTTGAACTGTGACAGTTCTTGTGACAGGAAAGTGATTTTGTTTGAACTGTTAGCCCCGCCCTTCTAGTCCTAGTCCTTCCTTTCACTCTATTGACCTTATTCCGCCCCGCCCACTTTTGCCTCTTTTTGTCACAGATACACACTTCTGTTATAAATGCACTTCCGTTTGACGAGAACTCTGTTAAAGTTAATGGCGAATGAGGGAAAGGTCTTGCTGCTAAAATGTTATATAAAAGTAGAATGGTTTGTGTAAAATGTACACGAGAAACAACAATGCACCGATTTCCTGGGTGGCCTGAAAATGGCTTTTTATTCCGTGTATTTTCTGTTGTGCTTGTCTGCTCCATGTAAACTAATACAGCAGAAACAAGATGGCGGTGGCGGTGACAAATTCCGGAATAAGGTGAATATTGCACCATGACTCAGAAACGACTGTCTGGAATAGTCTTATGATCATTTCTACTGCGTGGCTATCTTCTGGAGAACTTTCTAATAGTATATTTTTAACTTAAGTAATTCACTCTGCAGCCAGTAGCTGGTGCCAAAAGTCATTTGTGCTGTGGAAAAGAGCAGTGATACAATATGTTTTATATATATATATATATATATATATATATATATATATATATATATATATATATATATATATATATATATATATATATATATATATATATATATATATTTTTTTTTTTTTTTTTCTTCCTATAAGATGCCAATGCATAAGTCCTGCTTAAAGGCTAATAACAATACAAATAATGCACAGTATTAGTCTTTTAAGACAGCTGCACACACACAAGATTTTAAAATTAAAAAAAAATGCTGAGCAGCACCATCACACACTTGCTGATTTTAGTGGGGATTTTCTACAAACTGAGGAGAGCGAAAGTGTCACATGATCGAAAGAATGGCGTATAATGAAGAAACACAAGAGTTAGCTGCCTGTCCATGCGCTCCTAGGGAGAAAATAAACCAAAACAATGAAATAAGTGTGGATTAAATCTGCTTGTAAAGGCCACAGAAGAGGGTTATATTCACCAGAGGTAAGGAACACTGACACTGACTCTTTGTAGGCATGATGAAATTAAAATGTTTGCACCAGTTTGTCTGATATTTCAAACATTTTACTGACAACTGAGCATAGAGCTGTACGGCTGCTCTGATTGGCGACGACGGACATTCTTTGGCCAATTTCAACATATTTACGGACTATTTTGCTTTTGAAAACATGCACATAGAAGTGCTTTGTGCATTTGAGGACGAGGAAGAAGTCGGTGCTTTTCTGTCAACTGGATTTCTTGATTTCTCGGCTTGTTCCGCTTTTGCGCCGCTGTGACCGATTTGTTAAAATATACGTCATGACGCTACGCATCTTCCCAACCGACATCAAGGGGGGCCCATCCAGTTTGATAATGTGCAGAACTCATTCAGAGTGATACACATGTCAGTCAGGCGTGAGCCAGGTTATCGGTTTCCCTTTACAGCTCACTCCTGAATTAGTCAGTTTCCCTCAAATAAATAGAAATACAAGTACAAAAATGTGTTATTGAAATTATGTATTCTGTTTCTTCTCTTCACAAGTATATACAATACTGTGTAAAACAAGGCACTTCTCCTTGTGAGCATTTGCTGTTGCCCATATATATGCGAGACTGTAAATATGTAATGTCCCTCAGTGGAATTAGTCATGTACCTCTTGTATATATATTTATTTCTGTGTGTGTGTGTGTGTGTGTGTGTGTGTGTGTGTGTGTGTGTGTGTGTGCGTGTGCATGTGTGTGTGTGAGATGCGCAGTCTTCTCCTCTGCCATAGATCTATATTATTGCGGCCGGAATATCTGTTATTTTCTGACCCTAAAGCATCATGACTTTGTCCTATTGGGACAGATAAACACAACACAACACAATCCACTGCAGGTGAAGACGCTGACCATGTAAGAATCATTATTTGCAGGAAGTATGTGAGTGTCAGTTTGGAGAATATTAAAACGCTGTCAGAGGAACAACAGTCCGTTTCTTGCTTATACACTGTAAGCCTATAAATTACATACATGCGGTTATTGTGGTGACACTGCAGCCAATATTCAAACAGCAGTCTATAAATCAGGCTGACACTCGCGGCTAGAAGAGCTGTACACGGGCGACTCAATTCATCAGCGGCACACACAAACATAAAGTCTGGAGCATGATGCATAAATCAAAAGTGAATCAAAGGTGTGGCTACAGGTAGAAAGGGAAAATGAGGAGGCACTGGGCCCGTCGATAAGGTATTTTGAAACAAAGTCTGCTGTTTCTATATCAATGGATTTGAGATGACAGAAAATGGGCAGTTATTGACAGTAAAATGAAAAGCATCAATCTATGACAAGGTGGTTTATCATTGTCAAAGGAGTCGGCGAAGTTGAGTTCGATTTATACAGTAGTTTGGGACATTTTAACTTGCTGTTGTTTATTTTTTTAATGAACAAGTGTGCATTCCTTTCATTTTGGAGCTTTGGGCTGAGAGCTGATTGGCTGTGCGAAGTGCTCCACCCAGCTTCACTTCCCCATCTGAAAAAGCTCTTCTAAAGCTGTGCTAGTGGCCAAAAGAATCATGCATATGAATACTAAAGATGTGCCAAAGGGTTTGCGAGAGCTAGGAACAAATTAGATTGAGTGAAACTTTTAAACACTTCCTCGAGTCAGGGTTTGAAAATCAGATATCCCAGCGTTAAGTGAATTAGATTGTCAACAGTAAACCTATTTATGCTACAGGTCCACCCAAAGTGTTTTTAATGGATTCATGTTCTCCTTTTGTCTTGGTGGGTTTCCTCCAAGCAGCCCGGTTTCCCCCATTAACCTGAAGCATGCACAGTAGGAAAATTCCTCCAGCTTAAAAGTATAATCATGACCAGGTCTATGTCTATGTATATAAATCCAGAGGTGGAGCCATGGCATTGAAGGAACATTTGCAGAGAATACATTTCAATAACGTATGATAATTTAACCATAAACTCAATCTTAATCCATATCTATTTTAGTTTCTGGTTTGAGCCTAGTTTAGTCCTGATGTAGTCTTAGTATGTTCCTGTTCCAGGCCTGGTCTAGTCCAGGTTTTGTTCTCAGTTTCATCCCAGTTGGGCGGCACGGTAGCGCAGTGGTTAGCCCTCTCGCTTCACAGCAAGAAGGGTTCAATTCCCGAGCCACCTGGGGCCTTTCTGTGTGGAGTTTACATGTTCTACCTGTGTCTGTGTAGGTTTCCTCCGGGTGCTTTGGTTTCCCCTAACACTAAAAACATGTACAATAGGCTCCTACCCCCTGGGGCCAGGTCACCTTTGAAAAAGTGGTTTCGATGGGTTCTTACCTGGTTAAATAAAGGTTAATAAATACATAAAAAATAAATCAATCCCACTATTATCATATAATGTGTGTCCAATATGTTCAACGAGTTGCTATGTGCACGGCCAAACATCAGAATCAAATTGTCTAATTCTAATAAAAGTATTCATGCTTCTCTCACAAATGAAAGGAAAGGATGCTTCTTGTGAGTTTGTGAAGCATGTACATCCTCACCATGAGTCACATTACCATGAAGTCAACATATGGCTGCAGCTTGGGCTGATGGGTGAAAAAGATCATAACAACAAAGGACCACCTCCAGAACATATGGTAGAATGTTTATGATTACATGTGAAACTCCAGAACATTGTAAACATTGTACAGAACAGACGAGGACTGAAATTTCTTAAAACCCAAACAATGCCACAAATAGATATTGTTTCATTTGTTATCATGAAATTGTAGCTTTCCATAGTCACACGTTTAAAGTATTAAACTTCTATTTTATCACTATTGTTATTTTTATAGATGTTTGGCTAAATTAAAACTAACATTGGGAATACTTTTATTGTACATATACTTAATTGATATATTTTTTTAGATCGGGCATGTAGGGAGCGTTCATACTTGAATAAAGCCACTAGACCACGTCAAAACCAGAACTAAACCTGGACTAGACCAGAACTACACCAAGAATAGAACAGGACAAAACAAATGTTCACATCAGGATTAAACTGGGCTCAAACCAGTACTAAATTATGTGTGAACGCACCCAAAATACTAAATATAGAATGTCAATTTTGAACATATATATATAAATAAAACACTTAAATAAAGTTAAGCAGGTAGAGGAGCTCTAAAAGAAAAAGTTACAGAGTCTACCTATAACTAATAACCTTTCTTATTAAATTAAGCAAATGAAATCAGATGAAAGATGGCCTCACTGGAGAAACGTCAGGATGCTAACTGCTACACTTTAGGCTTCATTATAAAGTGAATCAAGGCGTCTTTTGGCTCACAACACAATCAGTCACAATGAGGGGCCCCACACTCGCCCTCTTCCACGGCGATCAAAGCCCCTCTCGAAGTGAGCACACGATTGGCTGGCTCCAGTTGTTTTCAATTTTCAATCACTATGCAAATGCCCCCCACTTTGCTTCGAGAAGTAATGAGGAAAATAAGAAAGCTCTAACCCTAGATGAAAGGGGAATTTTTTTGGAGACTCACATGCACTGTTTTATGACAGCAGGAAAATAATAAAACAAACACAGTGTTGTACAAAGCACCCACAAAATGTATTTTTATTTACTTTGTTCAAGATGCTAAGTGCACCAAAAGTATTCTAACACCAAACTTTTGCTAAAAAATTAATCTTGAATTAACATTTAACTCTTTCTTATAACTCTTCTTTTTGTGTTGTGCTCCATCAAACTATCCCAAAAAGTGATGGAACAATAAAGCAAATGGTAGCTTTCTCATAGATAGATTAGATTTGTAAATATAACCTAGATTTTAAACTTCAAACTGGCAAGCAGCAGAATTGCAATTTGTAACTGTAATTACAGTGCAGTTTTGCTTATACTTCAGCATAAAAGAATTACAAAATATAAACATAAATACTCTGCTCATGCCTGTGCTGGTCAAAATCTAGGGTAAATGAACGAGGCAAGGGAGGCCATCCAATTATTCAGCAAATGTTCCGCAATGAATGATAATAATTATTACATATTAATTCAAACTTCATAGCTAATAGTGAGTCACTTCAGATATTGAATTACATATTCCGTTGACATTTACACTATTTTACATGCATGACTGACAAGGACTAATTCATGCAGAGGGCCGGGTGTGAGAGTGTCACTCCGCTGGTTAAAAATAGGTCACAAGAGTAATTTACTATCTTGGATCAAGCAGCCAAGTCTAGACTGTTAATATATCACTGCGTTAAATGGCAGAGATGACTACAATCTTGATGGCAGTGTTATGCATTACTTACACCATACACAGATGCACACGAGGCTGGGATTTATTATAGCCGAGAGAATTGGACATGAAAATAGAGACAAAAACCTCACTTGATGGATTACATTGATGGATGGACGATTTCTGCAATATATAGTAAATAATATGAGAACTATAAAAGCAGGAAATTATACAGTACATGTCAACAAGACAAATTAGTCCCAGTCACTTTGATTCTAACAATGTTTACATTATGGATCGAAAAGTAAATAACTTCATCTCAGATAATGGAAGGAATGGCACCCCATAGATGGATATTACAGCAGTGCATATTAAATAACAGGGGCAAATATTGAGCTGTAATGCACTCGCTCTCAAGCCAAGGCTTAACAAAAGTCACACACACACACAAAGAAAAGAGTGATATCATTTACATTCAGTATATATTATTTAAAACCAATTACAGTGTGAAGACGTGCACAACTAAAATACATCCCAGTTTCTGAAACACTGACTTTTAGGCAATACAATTCAACCTTTTAAAACTATTTAGTGATTGAATTCAACTTTTAGGTTCTTTCCTTCCTGTATATTCATATGGTTCCTGTTCATGTAGAGTTTGAACTATGACACAATTCAGGATGTCTAACTGATAAATAAATAGGGATGGTATGATACTTTTCTTCAGCAGATACATGGTCAATTCACCAATGAATGTTTCAATTTCATAAAAAACAAAACAAAAAACAATACTATGTTTTCTTAATACGCCTTTCATCACTTTCTGCTGCTGCTACTTTAAGATTTTGTACTTATTTCTTGGTTTGCAATCTCCTTGCTCATATATTTAGAATCCTGGACCCACCCTTATTTCTTAATTTGTTTCCGTATTTATTATTATTTAATTATTATTATTTTTTTTTTATTAGTTAGTTTTTTGTGTGTATTTGTGCCTACGTATATATGTTTGTATATATATTTATTCTTGTTTTACAATGTCTTGTTTTGCACCGTTTGCTTGTTCTGTTAATATTTTTATCCTAACCAGAAATAATAATAAAAATTGAGCACAAAAACAATCTGTAGAAGAAGAAGAAGAATTTTTATTTATAGAGCGCTTTTCCACCTAATAGGCACCCAAAGCGCTGTATTCTTAAATATAACTGTTGTGATTTTACAGATAATTGAAAGATGCTGTGCTTTTGGCTCCATTGCTTTTTATAAAAATAGCAGCCTGAATTAGCTTCATTTTACCAAAACCAATAGTACCATCCCAACCTACTCTTCCATTTCTACTAAAAAGTTACATCCAAAGGTGGAATGAGTAATTTAGCAATAAGCCTACATGATGTGAAACGTTATTCTTCACCTGGACTAAATAAAAAACATACTGTGGCCCTGCCTTACTTTCCCAGAGTGAAAAGCAAACTCGTTATCTCTGGAGGATTGAGGACCATAAACAACTGGCTAAAATGAACCTACTTTGTGATTTTGCAAAAACAAAAACAACAAAAATAATTGATTGAACTTCCGGTGCATGTGGTTGTGTTTAAATGTGTTCAGAGCCCATTAGTTTCACATATTGGAGAGACTCGTTTAGCATGCTCTTCCATCTGTAGAATAAGCTTCATAAGAACACTACGAAACCATGGACTCGAGCCAAGATGTGCTTTCTATGTCAGAGGTTTTGGCTTGCAATTACAGCGTGCCCAAGTATGCCGTCTCAAACTCCTCTCCCTGGCTCACCTCTCAGTTTGGCTGTGCTATCTGCTGCTGTGGTTATTAGTGATTTCTGGGTGTAGCGCTGCCAGGAGGTAGACCTGCAGCAATCAATTTCAGAAATACACAAATCCATTTTTATGGGTTATTGAAAGTGAATGCCTTTTGGAGATTTCTGAGGTGCAAAAAATATGATTGTGATTTAATTTGCCTTGATGCAATTGGCAGTATAAAGCGCTGGATCTATAACAGAATGGAGAAGGTTGGCATACAAGGCAGAATTCGATTTCACACAGAGCTGAAGGTAAACAGGCATTTAAATTAGAATAAGGCTGTGTTTTTGATTTCCAATGCGAAATAAAGATGTTACACAGTCTCTTTTGCTTTTTGCGCACACTGCTATGGCCCCTCGATTGGTTAAACTAAGAAAACATTGAATTAGATTGTAAAATTAACACCTGCATTTAAACTAAATATAGTTTTGAGTCATTACTGGTAAAGTATTAATTATATGTTTATTAGTAAGTGTAGCTGGAGTGATGGCCGTCAGCAATAGCTATAAACAATGCTAATGTTATTTGTAGTAGCACAGGTGTATAATGACCATTGTAAAAAAGTATTTAGACTGAGGTAGTGGGACACATATTTGTGAAGCACTAAGAGAGCACTGTATAATTACACGGCTGTTTTATGTCAAATCATAACATTTTCACACATTAGCTTTGCAGCTCCTTCTGGTAGGAAAGTAACAGTTAAAATCAAGTCAGTCTGATAGAGTGTCTGATAGATTGGTTCTCGATTTCTGTTAAATATTTCTTCATAGTGCAGTTTCATAGAGCATTTAGACAATGAAAAAACATTTGACAAGAGACAGAAAAAGTGTACTCACACTGAGCTCAAAAATGAACAAACTTAATGGGAAGGAGGTGTTCTAAGGTGACATTCTAAATTGGAATTGCTTTAGAACACTCTGGATCTTGACATTACAGTTACTATTGCTATAAAACACATGAGATTTAAATTAATATTTATACTGCACTAACAATCCCCATTTTAGACTAGTCACCCAACATAATGGACAATCTGAAAGTCCAGCCTATGCTTATACTGCTTTATTATTATCAATATTAATATCAAGATTATATTTTCTCATTTCATTATGATTATTTTTATATTTTGGGGGAAAATGATCTAAATCTCTCCAACATATCGGTCCAAATATATCAGAAGAACCTATCAATCACCAGCTGCACTGGATTCTAATGTACAACAAGAAAAAAAACATAGATCGGCACAAACTTGTCAAATGATAGTGGTTGTGGTAACAAGTAAAGTGGGAAGTAGCAGCAATGATGATAGAAGCAATATTTTTAGTTACTGTTTAAAGAAGTCATGATAGGGCGACACGACTGCACAGTCGCTCTCGTTTCACAGAATGTCCTGGGTTCGACTCCTGTGATGAAAATGAAAGCAGAAAGAGGAGCTGTTTAAATGAACTGCTGAGCCGAAATGATGAACAAAACACTATAGTGCTAACAAACCGTTAGCAGCAGCGTTGCTGCCGCTTTCCTTAGCTTGATCTGTGAATACATCGCAAATCTCCGGCAAAAAGTTGTATAATCCAGTCCGCTTGATGTTTAACGTGAGATCCAGGGTTATTAAAACGTGTATGATATTTATTAGTCCATAAATATGTTAGTGTTAGGCGGATATGATCCATATTCTTTACAGAAATCATTTTTTATCTCAGTTTTGCCGATTTCTTTTTCTCCCACATGCCAGTCACGTGACCCGTGGTGAGACGAAAGAAGTGCGCTGTGTGTCCGAATCACTCCAGGATTGAGGGCACTATTTAGTCACTGAACAGGGCAAGACTGTGGAGTGATGAGAAGTTAGAGAAGAAGAGAGAGCATGGACATTCGGACACAGCCTTTGAGAATACGTGTGTTGTAGCCAACTCTGGTACTTCTGCCGCACTAGAGTGACGCCGTTTGCGTCACTGAAATATACAAATCTGATTGCTCGGTACGTTTTGGAGTTGACTCGAGGCACGGCGGAGGGCAGGGTGACCAGACTGATATATTGTGTATATAGATAGATAGATAGATAGATAGATAGATAGATAGATAGATAGATAGATAGATAGATAGATAGATAGATAGATAGATAGATAGATAGATAGATAGATAGATAGATAGATAGATAGATAGATAGATAGATAGATAGATAGATAGATAGATAGATAGATAGATAGATAGATAGATAGATAGATAGATAGATAGATAGATAGATAGATAGATAGATAGATAGATAGATAGATAGATAGATAGATAGATAGATAGATAGATAGATAGATAGATAGATAGATAGATAGATAGATAGATAGATAGATAGATAGATAGATAGATAGATAGATAGATAGATAGATAGATAGATAGATAGATAGATAGATAGATAGATAGATAGATAGATAGATATATCATTCTGGACCAGGCAAGTGGAGTGGGGCCGTTTGCATGTTCTCCCTGTGTCTGCTTAAGTTTCTTACGGGTGCTCCGGTTTCTCCTACCACTAAAAACATGTAGACTGGGATCCTCCCCTCTGGGCCCATGACTCCCCTGAAAATAAAGAGATTCTGAATCTCATTTCCTGGTTATATAAAGGTCAATGAAAAAAAACAAAAAAAAGATAGAAGTCGTAGTATAGTAGTTGTTGTAGTAGACGTAGTAATAGTTGTTGTAGTGAGTGTTGTTTAGACTAACGGATGTATTCTTAAACCATTACGATAAAAAGTAATCCGCCTGCTTCTGTCACACCTGTCTTACTGCGCCCCATCTGGAGCTGCGAGCCTGGTCTAATTGTTTTTCTCGACCTCTGTCATGTATGCAGATGCGAACATGAGTGTGGGCACCTTCTTTATGGGAAAGTGTAGGGAAGGAGGCGAGCTGTGCAGCTGGAGGGGCAGAGGAGGAGATGAATAAATCACCTACGTCTCCTTTCTCTAAACCCCTGATGGAGAGGAAAAACAGAAAAAATAATTAGGTGGACATCACAATGTGCTGGTGGTGAGGGTTTTTGTACAATTTAACAGCTTTTTTTCTAATATACATTAAAATGTTCTGGTATCTGGTTTAAAGGGCCTTTAAGAATGTTTCCTAATAATTGACAATGTAGCTGTGATCGTTATGCTTTGGGTACCACAGATGAAAGGAATTTATGTTCAGGTACAAAATTGTAGTTTTCAATTAACTGTCATACATTTTAAATTTTGAAACCCAATTGGTGTGATTATGTTTGTAATGCTTTGTATAATAATTATTTCTGTGCAGCAACAACATGTTGCAAGATATGTTTTTCAGCTAAAACAATGTTTTGAAAGCTGAAAAAAGCAGCTTAAAAATAAAAACTTACACAGAAAAACCTACAGAAAAAGGGCAGCACATACAGTATAAACATATTGCTGGAATAGAGATTATAATCCATCATGTGAACAGCACACGGGCTGCACTTTTCTTAATATCACAATCACACAGCTAATTATTGTGTTTAATTGCCGCTATAATAGCCATTATGACATACTGTGTTGTTGCAGGCAGTTAGGAAAAAAACACACACATGTAAATAGCATAAGACTGTTGTGAATGTATTGTAGAGACAGAAATGGAAAAAAAAAAAAAAGAAAAAAAATAGTGGGACATGTGACCCTGGCTGACATGCTTTTTTGCAGTAGAATACAGTATAATAGCCCAAAACAACAAAATAAGGAAGAATAAATCAAGTACTCAAGGCACTGCAGCTGATCTTCATTCGCGGGAGCCAAGCGCATCCTGGTGATGAGCCACTCGACTCTCCACATCTCGGGTACAAGGAGCCCTGAGTGGCTTGTCCCTGGGGCTGGAGAGTCCTGTGCAGGGTTCTACTTCAAGGATTAATTATTAATTTTAAATTTGACAAAAAAAACATTTTAAAAGGCCAACAAAGCGCTGCACCCAGCATCTAATACGTGTCAACACACACTGAACGACGCCCGTCACGGGTCTTAAAAAGGCTATAAAACAACTGAGACATTTTGATATGAGTAAAATGTGCAGATTACCGATAATATGAGACAGAGTGCGAGGCTGTGAGGAGAAGACAGACTGTGGTTTGCGCAGGTTATTAAAGGTCCCATAACATGCAAAATCGACTTTTCAGAGGTTTTAACCTTCCTCCAGTGCTATTTGGGCCTCGTATGTTGTGCCCAAAGTGTTTTTTGATTGATTCCCGCATGTTTTCACTAGAGAACTGTCTTTTTTGTCCCCCTCGGCTGAGCAGCAGACGGGGGCTCATCCCATGGATGACGCGCTTCCCAAGGATGACGCGGTGTTTAAGCCACGCCTCCGGGAAGCGCGCAGCCGCAGAGAATAAAAACAGCTAATGCTAATGCTACACCGTAATTTCTCGTTGGATACGTCAGATCGAAGAGTTAGCTTGTTATTTACCAAACGGGCAACGTCCGTCGTCGAGGTACTGGAGCACGTCAAACTCCAGGTCAGATCCAGGACGTAGGACTCAGCACGACGCACCGTCAGGACGGATAAAAGGTTTATTCCCGTGTTTGTGTATCGTTGTTTACCGGAGCACACGGCGCATGCGCACTATCTCCGCTCTAGGCTTCGGCACGAGTTGGGCGGGGGAGGCAGCCTGCTCTCTGTTCGGGGGGGTCAGATCTCAGAGTGAGCCGTTTGCTTTTGCAAGGAGGGGGGCCAGTCCAAGAGATGGGTGTTTTTTGGAAACTGTTATGTTATGGATATTGCACAACGCAAAATTTTATCAACAAAGCCCTTAGAATAGACTGTGTAAAGGGGAAAATAGCAGAATATGGGACCTTTAATGAGTTTAGCGAGGGACAGGGGTTTTCTGCGCAGAAGACGAGTAGATGCTCTCTCTGTGGCTGCTGCAGCTCTTGTCATTCTTCTTTAACTTTTTTGTGGTGTTTCTGTTTGTCACAGAGCAGAGATCTGTCTGTACTCACCGGTAAAGTGCAAAAAAGCATTTGTTTGTATTTGTTGCATCCGATTCAACAAGTTCCAATCGCCTAATTTGCGTACCGGTGTGCGTTGGCCTAAATGAAGTTATTTTTTGTTGTAAATTGATTTGTATTTCTCTCTTTAGTTTTGTTTAATGTTAATAAGAATACAATGTTATGTAGAGATGGACATAACATTTTTATTGACAAATGATACTATTTATAGTTGCCGTGGAGAGTGGGGGGCGCGAAATGTTTACTTCTTCCTGTAACATGTATGTTCATTTATTTTTTTCCTACAAAACTGATGATCCCAAACATTAGAAACCCTGGGCTCACACCGTACGCAGTCCAGTGACCGCAGCCTTTCCGTAGCTTTAAAAGTGTGAGGAGCTCAGACGTCAGCGTGCAGTCCGGTGGTGCTGGCAGAGGTGCTGCTGTGCGCTGGATCCTTTCCGTTGGATTGAATATTCATCAGACTGCCACAGCCCACCACATGCCTTTGTAGTGAAGTTGTCAAAATGAGACAAGACAAACAGGAAATCCTACGGAGGTGAGTGAAATGCATCCGCCAGTTTTTCAAAATCAAATCAATATGTTCGCTCTACTTTTTAAAATGTATTTATCATCAAAAAGAAAAAGGCCTAGCATGAAATAGATTAAGTTCTTGGAGAGGATGGTGAGTTTGTGTACTTATAATCTTAGCTAATAACTTAGAACTCGCATAAACTGCCAAATGTTTTGTTTGTTTCACAACATGAGATGGCAAATTGAATGGTACTCAAGTGCATCTTTAAAGGCTTTTTTTTTATGCTTAATTTTTCCTTTATTATTATTATTATTTTTAGAATGTACTTCAGTAGTGCATCAAACTCATGCATGGAGTCAAGCAGGAGACTCCACTAAAGTTACAAGTCAAGGGTCTAATTTATCAAACTCTACATGGAATTCTTACTAAAAGTGCATGCAACGTGTAAACTGTAGTCATAACATGTATGTTTGTACACAAGCTTTATAAATGAGAGCACAGGTCTGAGAAAAAAAAAAAAAAAACTAACTCAATAAATGCAAACTGGATAAGTTTAATGCCAGACTGCCTAACTTTCAGGGCAAAACAATAACATCTCCATCTAGCAGTAGGTAGCATAAACTCCAACAGAAAAGTTATGTGAGCATTCAAATGTCTTAAACAAATAAAGTTGACCTGAATTGAATACAGGCTTCAACTTACATGTTTGCTACGGCTGATTTACTTTTACCTCAGATTTCCATCCAGTTTGAACAAACTCGAAACAGCTGTAAAAAAAAAAGAAGAAGCAAGAATTGAACTATTAATTGACGCTTCTGCACCCATACCATCTAACAGATAAAATTGTCACATTTATATAAAATGGTAAATGGTCACATTTATATAGCGCTTTTCTACCTTTTTAAGGCACTCAAAGCGCTTTACATCAAGGAACCAGTCACCCATTCACTCACACATTCATACACCAGTGTATGCAGACACTGAGGGCGAGGTGGGTTAAGTGTCTTGCCCAAGGACACAACGGCAGTATTCATCTGAAGGAGCTGAAATCGCACCACCAACCTGCGGGTCAGAGGATCTGACCACTCAACTACTCCATGTCTGGAGTGGGATTCAAACTGCCGACCTTCGGATCAGAAGGCGCCCACTCTTCCAACTGAGCTACTGCCGCCCCAACTGAGCTACTGCCGCCCCATACAACCTACAGATACAACCTATACCTCCATAAAGCGTATGCCAAGTATACGATGGATAATAGAGCCATCCTATTCATAACTGACTCACTACATTTCAAGTTGCTGTACCAATTTTATTAAGCACATTGCTTCATTAGTCTGATGTTTCTCTCTCACTTCAACCTTTTTCTCTATTGCTGTTTGACAATTCATACGGACAGGCTGTGACTGGGCTTCTAATTTTTCTGATTTAGTGCCACGTGTGCGCTGCAGTGTCAGGACGTCTGAGTCTGGCCCTGATTATAGATTAGCCCCTGTAACACATTGGAGTACGGCGCGTCTCTTGTCTCCTCTTCATGCTAATGCCGCCGCTCCGCCACTCTCCTCCTGCACTTGTCTGCGGACGCCACGGAGGGTGCTTGTGCTGTGACTGAATATGGCCCACCATTAAAAGGTTACTGTCATCAATTATGGTTAAGAGAAGGATGGTACATGGAGGACAGGGTGTGAAATTCTGTTTTAAAGGGAAGGACTGTACAGCAGGAGATGTCGGGGATTTAGGTCACCCCAGATTAAGATAAATGGGTGCCTCAAAGCGCAGAATCAGTGGGGCCAGAATGCCATTACATGTGTGCACAGTCACATACACACATGCTGTCTTCACATGTCTCCCGTCTTCACACACTAAGATTAATGTCTTAATTCTGTAGTTTGGGAACAACATTTTGTGTACACTTTTTTCTGCAGAGGTTTGGGAAACGTCTTGCCAGCTCGGCGTTTCACTTGAAGGAATTACAGTCAGATGTTTCCATATTTAACCCATGCTCCATTTCCAACATAATCAGTATTTTACCGGACTGATTAGCGAGTAATCACTTAATCATGTATTACTAATAAGCCTCTTAGTGTGCTGTCATGTCTGCGATGGGGTGGAAGTCTTCAGGGAGATGTCAAAGGAGCATATCTGCCAGAGGTTTTCAAGGCTACGCCAACAGTAACAGAGTTGACCCCAAGTGGAACCAAAGGACTGTCAACGCGGCCCTCGGAGGCCCATTAAAAACATGCAAACATCAGTCTCTGTGGTGGAGAAAACGCAGCACTGAGGAGTTCGCAGTTTGAAGGTCAGAGGATCAAAGTCCTGTGTGCCTTATGAGGTCCAGAGGGATTCATTGATTAACCAATGAGGGGCGCGGGCAAAGGCGTTGAACACATAAAAACAAAGTGACTTGTCTTGCTTCAGATGTACAGAACTTATTTTTCTTTCAGCCGTCCCACGAGACATCTGGGATTCTCTTTAGAAATCCAAGACTAAATGTGACTTTGACTGGTGTCAGTGCACGGTCCTCGGAGGCACAAGGATTAGTTGCAGTAAACTTGAGATCTAGTAAGCATTTTGGGGCTGTGTAGTAAATATTCAAACTATTTTGAATTTTTAAATCTGACTTGGGGCATTTTAATGAGTGAGTAAAGCACAGTTTATAAATGAATTATAAAGGTGAGTTTTCTTGCCTGCAGTAAACAGAGCTAAGATAAGTTATTCCACAAATTTTACTAAAATCTTTTTTATGAAAAATGTATGTATGTATGTATTCATCTGTGTGAGTGTATATATTGGGTTATTTTTTCTTTACTGTTTTAGCATTTACTTTTCTGACTCCTTTATTCCACATTCACAATAGAAACAGTCAGCATCCAAGGGAACGCCCACAAATGGAGCTCTGTGGGGAAACATTCATTTTAATGTGTCAGAGCTGCTTTATCACCCTCTGTTCAACAACTACAAGAGCCAACGCTGACTTTAGGAGTTACACTGTCTCAAATACAGACACAAAGACAAGGATAAGAATAAAGGTATCGAATGGCCCAAATTCGTTTAGTTACCCAAGAATGCTAACAGCAGACAAGTTTGTCATACATTTTTTCTGCTGTGTTGTTTGTTTCCGGATAATGAAATACATAGGTACGTGACTGAAGCATCATTTCTGATTGGTTGCCATCCGTTTAGGCTGCCGCGTTGAACGCAGAAAGTTCAGCTATGTCTCTCTATCTCCTGCGTCGGATGCCCCAGCTGCGCAAATGGAACAACTGGAGCGGCAAGTCTGAGCAACGTACAAGTGCTGAAAAAACCCTCGATGCCCTGGTTAACATAACTGGATGCTTTGGATGCCGCGGATTGAAAGCAACATAAGAGTTTATGTTCATAATCCTATACTAAAGTACTAGTCTGAAGTTGTACAAAGTAGAAGTCTCATGTAAGATAGAAAAAAATAAACATTTGGAGTAACAGTTCAAGTAACAGTAACTGTTGGATGTAACAATTAACACCTGATATATAATTTGTCAATGTAATTGGGAAGAAAATATTGAATGATGCACAAAATGCGATTAGCCACAACAATGAGAATTAAATAAGATCTTAAAAGGAGCAGTGTAAGAAACAGTAATAAGAAATTTTGTCAGTTGAAAGAGTACGCAAAACTTTTACTAAAGTAGGAGTATTGTTACAGTGTAAAGTATATTGCTCAAATACAATACAAGTATGATGTCCAGTACAAACAAAGTATAAGATAGTAACTTGAGTAAATGTATTACACCTCGAGTATGTAAAGTGCCAGTCTCATTTCTTCATTAGTTACATACAGAGGAGGTGGTCTTGTGCTTCTCTCTAGTGACACAGCTTTTAGCTCGATATCACTTGCAGAGCCGAACACAGCGACGGCAGAAAACTGGGACTGAACAGGGACAGATATGACCCTTTCAACATCCCATGAGTGCTTTTAATTAAGTCATTAATTAGGCAGATATTCTCTTGAGGTGCGCTCCGAGTCAGGTTCTGATAATTGTACTGGATCAAATTAGATTGTTTTTATGTCTGACAAAAGCACCAAGAACATTCAAGTACTGCCTCAATGTAAGTTACACATTTCCTGCTTTGGGAAAAGGAATTATGTACTTTGATGAATAGAACAGAAGGTTTTATACATTTCTCTTTTTACATTTGTGTTCAAATTATTCAAATCCAATGTCTTGATCCAGATTTTCTAACACTACAAAAATATGCTTAGGGAGGTCAAGCACACAACATCTGTATTTAAAGGTCCCATATTCTGCTATTTTCCCCTTTACATAGTCTATCCTAAGGGCTTTGTTGATAAAATGTTGCGTTGTGTAATATCCATAACATAACAGTTTCCAAAAAACACCCAATTCTTGAACCAAACATAGATTTTCTGAAAGACGACACGGCTAGTAACGAACCGTTGTGTTAGCAGTAGCAGCGCTGGAACTAAAGAAGAAGCATTCAAAGCGAAGTGATGCTAAACGGACGCGGTTACTGTAACGCCAGAGGTGTTTACGGTGCTGAGCCTGCTGCGCTCTTCCTGGAGGCGTGGCTTGAGCGCCGCGTCATCCTGGTGAAGCCGCGTCATCTTAGTGAGGAGCCCCTGTCTGCCTGCTCAGCCGAGGGGGAAGGGAAAGACAGTTCTCTAGTGAAAACATGCGGGAATCAATCGAAAAACCACTTTGGGCACACATACGAGGCCCAAATAGCACTGTAGGAAGGTTAAAACCTCTGAAAAGTCAATTTTGCAGAATATGGGACCTTTAAGCCACATAATGTCATTATTGAATATACATGTCACAATATTGATCTTTTTTTTATGCACAAGTGGGGAATCTTTTGTCAATTTCTTGAAAATCTGAGCTGTAGTAGACTGTCAAAATAAGTAACTTCTATGATTATTTACTCTAAAAATGTACTAGGGCAGAGATCTGTTTGCAGTTTATTCATTAGTGTTATTAAATGCAAATGTAATGTAAAATTGAAAAAAAGATAACAAGTTTGCTCTTCTTTCTGCTACTTTTCATTTATTTTTACAATGTTTACCACTCTGTCGCTTATGATGTCTTTGTGTGTCACTTAAAGAAATGAAAGAAATAAGAAAGTATAGCTAAAGTTTTTGATTCTGCTATTTATTTATCACAGCTCATGTTACTGTCAGGTTATTGTGTTTGTGGCATGAATTAGTTTCTTATAGTTTCCATGGTATTTTTCTGTAGCAATATATCGTATTTCGAAATTTGTCATCGTGGCATGTTGACTACGCACAGCTGAATGAATGAAACAAACAAAAACAAACGTACATTTGAAATGCAAACAAACCACATATATTTCCATACATTCCTTGCATTGTGTTTATTGAACTTGGTCCATAATGGTGAAAGTGGCGCCAACGCTCGTGTGCCTCTGCTAGAGCGCTGAATAGTAATGACTTGCTGCATGACTTGAGCTCTGGAAATCTCTGCAAATGAAACATGAAAATCAGCACACAGACTTTGACATCTGGGAATCACTGTTCTTTCGGTGTGTAATTCTCCAGCGAGATCAACATCATGGAAGGGATGCAAAACATTTTCACTGTTTATCGAGATGGCGCGTGCAAATGCATTTCAGGCCACGTTTGCATCAACACTGGTCAAAATGAGGCCCATGGGCATTGTTTAGATCTATAATGAGGGAGAGGGGCTGCACATCAGTGAGTCTCCAGCCTGTCCTCAAAGTCTGCAGTCTTTTTTAACTGAGATATGCATATTTTAACTTTGGTGAGATGAAATATGAGTTCTTCTAAGATGTTTTTGGTTGCAGGAAAAAAGTTTAAAAATGCAAGTTTTGACAAAATAGAAAGTGGTCTTAATGAAATCTGTGAGATCATTTAAGCTGGAAAGTAAGAGAAACTTTGAGCATTGTTTACTTGATTAAAATTATGTGCATGTTTTAAATACACTTGACTAGCGTGACAAAAATAGTGGGTGTTTTTTTGTTTTACTTCAAAGTTATAGTAAGGGTATAAATTTGGTGCATAGTTATTGTTTTGGCAGTTTTATATTGTAAAAAGTGGAATATTTGAACGCCTGGATTCTTGTTAGTTGAAGAAGTGTGATTTGTCTTATGTACAGTATTATTTATTTATTAGTATGTTTAAGTGATGAGGTATTATTTGTAATTTGCAACTCTAAGTCCTTAGTCTGCTATTGCGTAAAAAAAACTTTAGCAAAATTTGAATTAGTTAAGTACAAAGAAAATGTGACATTCATTTTCATGTAAATTATACTTCTCTTTTGGGAGTAAGACTTGTTAATAGATTTCTGGATGTCTCTCGGGGCTTGGAACATTTTTCATTCCTGCGTTAAAAACTGTCAAAACTAATGTGTTACCAATTTACACATGCAATAACTCTCTGGTCTTTTGGTGACTGCACTCACTGGTCTGTCCACATCACTGTTTGTGATGGGCAAATGAGGAGGTTGACAGTATTTTGATAAATTACAGGCGGTGTGATATCCCAGAGAGCACGTGACAGAGCTTTAGATTCGTCTGACAACCTAAAGTCAGACACATTTATGGGGCAGAGGCACTGTACATACTGACTTCAAACATATGCAAGTGTTATTGAGGGAATCTACTGTATCATGTTCTATAGAAATTTTGTTTATTTTAACATGGCCGTTTAGTACAAGACTGTCAAATTTATTCATCTTCTGTAGGGGTTAGACATTTTCCCCAAAACAAATATACCATCAATAATCCAATGTAGCATGTTGTCACAGTAAGACACAGCTGATAAGAGGATGATCATACAACAAGAGTTTTCACATAGACTTCATTTTACTTGAAGTGTAGGCGTTATACACTGACCCATACAGTTCACTTCTGGAGAACTCAGACGGGGCGGACGTCGTCACTCCTGTCTTATCAAAAAATGAAAACTTGCTGAAACCAGCCCTTCTGTCTAAAAGCAAAACTCAACTCTGAAAGTCTGTATTGATTGCAGCTGAAGTTATATCTACATTTCTACAAGCTCACCTTTTGTTTGTAACATTATGCCTGCTGTTACTCAACTTCATGTTAAAATGCACTGTAAGTAATTTACTGCACCAAATACCATGCTAGAGGCCAACTATATTTATTTTTCAAAGTCTCTTATTTTGCTCCTTTTGTTAGTCGGGTAATTGACCCACATTGTCACTGATTGAAGAATGTGTTGTAACTCCCGTATCCATTTAAATGAAGAGCTTTATCGCAGTGACAGTTGAGTAATAACTCATAACACTGTTAACACGCTGCTGGCTCTGGAGACTAAGTAAGAAAACTTGTACTACATGTAGAAATGATAATGAAGGCAGGCAAAGTGCAAGAATGTGTGAGATAATCAGCCGAGTCCACATAATCTGAGTGTGTAGCAGTAACTTAAATATGGCAAGGGGTCAATTTAATGAGGCACTAAGTTCCAGTTTGCCAACCTTAGCTGCTGCTGCCACGTCTGGATGGCGGAAGTGGTGTAAAAATTGATTTCTTATTTGTATAACTGGCAAGCTAGTAATACAGTTGTCTTTCTGAGTCACTGGTCAAACTCTGGAGTTATAGAAATATTTTTTGGACGCTCAGCATAAAGGTTAGACTAAAGGATGGGGAAACAGACTCATTTTGGTCTGGTGAAAGTACAGTCTAAATCAGGGGTGTCCAAACTTTTTTTCCATCGAGGGCCGCATATTGAAATATAGACCAAGCAGAGGGCCACAAATCAATCGTAAAACGTGCAAAAAAGCTACATTTATCTGATGTTTCAAGTACCACATCTATATTCAGTGTCAGTGCCTTAATATCAGGTCTATGTTGCACCAAAATGTTCGTTTTTTAGGTTAGAATTGTAGAAAATCTAAAATTTGCTATAAAAAGAACTTTTCAGGACAATGTGGGCCAATTCACCAGGAAGAGTAAGGGCCAAAAAAAAAATGTTCTGGGGGCCGCATTTGGCCCCCGGGCCTTAGTTTGGACATGTCTGGTCTAACTAAATGTACCATTGGTTGTTTATTGCACTCCTTCAGGTGGTGTGCTTATTACAGCTGATCCTGAAAGCTGATAGTGTTTGCGGAATTAAGAGTCTATTTTATCCACATTCTCTTCCTCTTGGGTTAGTACTTAGTTAGATCTTCAAGCAATGGTGTAGTCCTAGACCAGGGGTGGGCAATTATTTTGACGCAAGGGCCACATTGGATTTTTACACTTGCCTGGGGGCCGAACCATTTTACACACATACTACTACACATGGACTTAATGCCTAAAATACACAAAAAATTACTACAGAATAGCAAAAATCATTACCTTTATTTAGTGGGAACAGTGCAGTTGATCACTCCTTTTATCCAATGCATCAAAGTTTGGTGTTATTCTAGTGGTGGCTGTTCTCAAAACTGATTTTTAATGAACAAGCAGCTGCTCAGGAAACTATAAAATGACAAATGCACCACACCTAACTCATAGAATTTTTTATTGAATGCTTTGCGGGCCGGATCAAAATGCCAAAAGGGCCGCATGTGGCCCCCGGGCCTTAGTTTGCCCCCCTCTGTCCTAGACCCAATTTAGAGCTGAAATATTAGTTTTGACCATATATATATAACATTATAGACTTGGGCCCACAAAAAGTTTAAAAACCACTGTTCTAAATAATGTTTGGAAAGCATTTTTTTTAATGGGGCATTCATGTAAGGGCAGCAATAATGCCACTGTCAGACTGTATAGTAAGCAAGTACATAGTGGTAGTAGGTATAAATTGGGGTACAACCATACAATGGGCTGCTAACATGACCTTTTATTGTTACTCCACTATGGGACATTTTTATATAATTCCTCCAAATGGATGCAATTCTGTGGACAAAGGAGGTTCACACAAAAGGAAACATTGACTTCACTAAAAAAATGTGTTAGAAAATCGGCCTAGCAACGAACAGAAATAATAACCACACTTATTATATGACCTGCAGTGTCAAAATGCAGATTTTAATAACCTAAATATGTCATGGGGTCCATTAAATGAGTCACTAACTTGCCTAGCTTGCCAGGCATAGCCACTACTGCCATTTCGGGAAGGCAAAAGTGGTGTAAAATTGATTTCTTCCTCACTCCAACTGTCCATACAAACTGCCAGGCAAGTAATGTCTCCTTATGTGTAACTTTTGTCGCTGGTCAAGCAGAGAAGGATGGAAATCACTTGCTCCTAGACGTGACTTTGTGCCCTCGGCGATGTCCACTGACAACCCAATAACAAAAGGTTAGTGTCCAAATATAGAATCGGTTTTGACTGGTTGCCAAAACAAATGCAGCAAATGACTGTCTTTCCAGGGCGAGAAAAAACAGGCGTTGATTCCAGTGTTTCCGTAGCTCATTAGAACAGGCACCAAAGTTAATTGCGTTGTTGCGCCAGTGTCGTGATTTCATCGGACACTTTCGAAAGCTGCCTCCACGCTGACATTATAGGCAGGTGCAGCAGGAGTTTCCAGGTCGTGGGCTGAAGGACTGTAGTTGACAAGACAAGGAGGTGTAATTAGCACATTATAAAGAAGTAGCGAGGATGTATCCTCCGCCAAGACACACCTGAGAGCACAGCTGACACCTCGCTTTAATGTCCTAATTAGATGATAACAGTGACCAAGCTCTATATCTGGTGCCCAATGGAGCAAGCTGTATTCTTGAAAGTATTTCAGCTGGATGTTATTTTGTTTTGTTTTCATGTTTTATTTTTAGTATTGGTGCTTTGTATATAACTTCTCTGAAGGAGGGTGCGCCACCTGCTTATCTCCACCAGTTACCAAATGAACAATATTGCATTGACATTAAAACAACTAAAGGAAATACCGCTCAATGTAAGATTAAAATTATATATATATGAGATTATAGAATTTTACAAACAGACCATTTTTTGTATGCGATAAACTCTAAGATGTCTTCTTAAAGCTGAACTAAGTAACATTTTTACCTTATTAAGCATCTTTGTAAGTTCGTGTGGTGGTTGCAAATGTATTTTTGGGCGTTTTAAACCCCCGTTGGCTCCCCCTGCCGTCTTTGCGCGGAAAACCAGCCTTGCAACATTTCCTGACGCCGACCTGTAGACAACATTCCTCAGAAACCTTGGTTCTCTTTTTTTATATTTGGTTACATGAAATGTTTTTGATGTGATTGTACTTCCTTATTTCAATTAAACGGAAGGGGGAAAAAAGTTTTTGCATCTTTTTACTGGCAGTGTATTTTCACAAGAGTGCTCCAGGGGGAGCTGTCGCTGAAGTTACTTAGTTCTGCTTTAAAGGACACATTATGCATTATTTTCATTGCCAACCTTTGCTCTTGAGTAGTCTGTCTTTGGCATTGCATGTTTTAGAACACATACAGTACTTGAATACTATGCTAAATTGACTTTTTTCAATATTTAAACTTTGTTTTAACATTGTTCCATCATTAAAAACACAACTGGAGCTGCATTTAACTTCATCCATGCTAGTTTGATGAACCATGGTTCGAAAATCCTCTCCCTGCCGGGCATCAAAAACAATCCACTCTGACTTTCCCCTAAGTATGAGGTTGAAGTATGTTTTCATGTCATGAGAATCTTCTGGGCTGATTTTTAAATAAATATAAATTGTTGTCAGAATATAAACAACTTTCCATTTGTTTATATTTATAACTTATGTAATTCCCTCTGAAGCCAGTAGATGGCATTAGCGTTGCCAAAGTTCTCTTTTTTTTTTTTTAAATCCACAAACTTGTTGAAGTCCAAACGACTCAAGATTTTGTTTAAAGACTAATAACCATAATGCACAATATTTCTTCTATTGGCAGCAGAGGGAATTACAAAGGGGAGCTAGACAAAAGCTACCTCCAACTTGCTAATGTAACTGTAGTTGTAACTCAATTTGTTCAGAAAATGCTCAGAATGGGTCCGGAGATGATTTATTTACATATTTATATTTACATTTGAATTAACAGTTTTCTTAAGTGTTTTCAGGCGTCTATCCTCTTTATTCAAGGTTGGCCTTCTCTGCTCCATGTTTGAAGGTTAAATTCAGGATTCTTACCCTTTGACCGCACACACCACCTCTGCCTACCTTTTATTTTAGTGGAAGCATCTTATAAATTATGCCTCTTGGTTGTCAAGGTTGGCTGCCCTCAGTGTACATCTTCTATAGCATAAACAGAAGGTCATAGAGATCTCCCAGGACCAAGGCTGCTTCATTCTGATTTTGTAATGTACTTTGCTATGAAATCAAAGAATGCACAAGAGCAATTGAATGAATGTTCCCTGAAGGTTATGCATCTGCACTATTTGACTGTAACAGTAAGATAATGAAAGAGGTCAGAGTGATGTTACAAAATAAAGTAAAGTACTCCGTTAGATTAAATGGAGAATATTAAAAAAGACAAAGCGCAGGAATGAGGAGAACCATATATTTTCATAGCGAACAGATGAGATTGGAAATATGTAATAAAATAGCTTGATATAAATTTGGTTACAGCTGCCATATTTATTAATATACTCTACTTAATGTTGTCTTGTGATTTTCCAGCTGCTGCCCCCTAATAATATGTATTCAAACATTTATGTTCTAGAAGTCAGGAAACAAATGGAAGTTGGCCTCAAACAAATGAGTAAACAAAAGAAAGCATGTCAACTCCAAGGTTAACAGTGATTCATCTCATTCCTCAACTGTATTCAGAATGAGACACAGCAAAAATGTACTTTATTTTCACTTAAGTTTTATTAACTTTATAGCATGAAAATCGCTGCATTCGGGTTGGACAAAATACTAATTTGAAGTCTGAAAAAAACCTATACCTTTCCTGAATAGTTTTGATCTTGATCTTTGGTAAATGGTCACATTCTTATATAGCACTTTTCTACCTTCAAGGCACTCAAAGTGCTTTACTATATTTATTAGAACTAGTATAAGACCACATGGTACATACAGAAAGTATTTTTATTTTCTGTTGAAAATTACATTCCATTGTCTAAAAAAAGTGTTTTAAGTGTTAGCACATACAAAAATAACAAAACTACTGTTAACTACTGCAAACTTACTGTTTGCATATCATTTTATTTATTTCATTTTTATGTATTATTTATTTGGCCAGGAAAGTCCCATTAATATACAATATTTCTTCTTCCAGGGAGACCTGGTCAAATAAGCAGCACGTTACATTACAAAGACAATATATTATAACAAGCAATATTTAAAGCAGTGAAACCGTTCTACTGGGTGAGTTTCTAAAATATTTTTTAAATACTGACCAATAGTGCATTCCTGATTGCATGTGGTGCACTGACACTAAAAGCATGGAGTTTTTCGGAGCACGTGGCCCCTTCAAAATAATCGTGTCTGAAGATTGTATACGGTATTTAAAAGTGTTATAGTGTTAAAACATTTCCAGCCAATGCCTTAGATTTAGTGAGAGATACAGTATCATCTCCATGTTTTACGTTTTAACATAACATTAACATAACAGAACATCCAGTAACATCTCTATGTCTAGAACCTACATCTGTTCTTTGCTTCAACTGTCCATTTTGCCTTTATAGGTGTTGCTGGTTCAGCTGTTATATTAATAATTAAATAAAACTGAATTTAAGTTTTTATTTTGTATTTCTCAAGTCAGCAACATTACAGCTCTACAATACGATTCCAAACTTTTGGTTGCACTGCGGCAATTCTGTCAGCTCTCGGAGACTCCACTTGTACTGCATCCCAGTTTTATCACAGGAGACCAGGGGAAATATATGGACTTGGACTTGAGTGTCAAACAAAAGCGTGCCAGCATCATGACTAAATTAGGAAGGGTGTTTGTAAATCCCCCGAGAGGTCTGTGACACTGGTTATCTTACACCAAAGGTTCCCTCAATGACAATTTATTATTACACTCCTCTCTCTCCCTCCTTCTGTCAGCAGCTTGCTCTTTTTGCGATCTCTTGCGGTCGTCCTACAATCCTTTTTCTTGGGAAGTGCCGGTGAACTGACCTAAAAATACTCCTGGCCCTTGACGCCTTTGGGTGACATGTCTCCGTGCCAGCTACCTGATCCATTTGAGCCGTACTTTCCTGGCTCATCTTCAGCGGTCCCCTCTTCGTCTCTCCTTGAGCTATGTCATACTAACCTGCCACTGCCAAAAATCTAATACCACTCTCAGGACTTAGGCTCACTCTTTACTCAAAGTCAACCATGTGATAGAGTCAATAAGGAGGGGGGGAATAATAAGGAGAAAAAGGTCAACATATTTAAACGTAAAAAGGAGGCAAAGAGCACCTGGTAGAGGTGGGAAATAAATTGAAAAATTGATTATGTTGTAATTGTCAGAGGTAAAATTTGAATACTGAATAGATTTGTCCCTAATCAAAACTATTAATGATGATTTGAAGTGGACTTTTGTAATTTAAAGTTATGTTTTGTGCTTTATACATTTAAAGTAAATAAGGCACAATAAACAAAACAAAAGCGAAAAAGGTACAAGAAAGAAATATGATCTTTGCTTTTTTTTCCCCCACACAAACCTGAAATATAGCAGTCATAAAATGAATTAAAAACGTACACATTCATGTTTATATATATTTTAATTAATACAACTATCACTCAAATATTAAAGGGAATAACCATGTTGAACTAAATTTTCAGACTGGTTTGAAACAGGCCTAGGTTGATATAAACTGTAAATCATTTAAATCATACAACTGAATTTACCTGTATTCTGAATACTGCCTTCAAACTCAATGGAAGTGCATCCATCATTCTATTTCTTCTCTTGGCCTGCATGCCAAATATCTTCTCTTTTATTCTGTGCAGTTAGAGCTCTTGCCCAGTGAAAGCAGCCAGCAGATGTCAGAAAATGGAGACAATTTCCCCTCGAACAAATGTCATTGGCAGGGTATTCCTGTCTTGTTACGGTTTCAGGTTTCACGACACAAGTAATTTCCTGGATCGACAAATAGCATTGATTTGAGTTGCATTGAAGTCACCATTCAATTGCATTTCTTACAGAATGCAATCAGGCGTCACTGGCACTATTGATTTAAACAAGTGCTAGTTTGGATGGAAAAATCAGGCACTTGTATCTAAATCCGATGAGGGGGTCTTTTTGCTCCTCTGCAGGGGATTTGACCTAAATAAGGATTAATAATAACCAAATATGATGTACTTAAGGACGTATATCCATATGACTATTACAGTCTAAACTTGATGGATATTTGTTTGAATACACAGTAACACATGCAGGTTGTAGAGACCGGGTTAGCATGTATTGGCCTTAAAGGTCCCATATTCTGCTATTTTCCCCTTTACACAGTCTATTCTAAGGGCTTTGTTGATAAAATTTTGCGTTGTGCAATATCCATAACATAACAGTTTCCAAAAAACACCCATTTCTTGGACTGGCCCCCCTCCTTGCAAAAGCAAACGGCTCACTCTGAGATCTGACCCCCCCGAACAGAGAGCAGGCTGCCTCCCCCGCCCAACTCGTGCCGAAGCCTAGAGCGGAGATAGTGCGCATGCGCCGTGTGCTCCGGTAAACAGCGATACACAAACACGGGAATAAACCTTTTATCCGTCCTGACGGTGCGTCGTGCTGAGTCCTACGTCCTGGATCTGACCTGGAATTTGACGTGCTCCAGTACCTCGACGACGGACGTTGCCGTTTGGTAAATAACAAGCTAACTCTTCGATCTGTCGTATCCATCGTGTAATTACTGTGTAGCATTAGCATTAGCTGTTTTTATTCTGCGGCTGCGCGCTTCCCGGAGGCGTGGCTTAAACACCGCGTCATCCTTGGGAAGCGCGTCATCCATGGGATGAGCCCCCGTCTGCCTGCTCAGCCGAGGGGGACAAAAAAGACAGTTCTCTAGCGAAAGCATGCGGGAATCAATCAAAAAACCACTTTGGGCACACATACGAGGCCCAAATAGCACTGTAGGAAGGTTAAAACCTCTGAAAAGTCGATTTTGCATGTTATGGGACCTTTAAGTGAGGTGCAACTTTGATATTAGCCCGTTGTTTTGGTGAGACAGAATAGACATGAATTCATCTGTCAATTATCCATAAATTGTAAGGTAGGTAGGTAAGGTATAGGATTGAACCAACAACTTTGTGCAAGTCTAAAAACATTTAACTAATATATGTACAAAATGAACAAAGTTATTTAAACCATGTGTCAAAACTATTTTTCAGATTTAAATGTGTCAAATATGGAATTTTGGCTTTTTTTTTTTTTTTTTAACACATGAAATGAAAACATTACAAGATGAAAAATGTGTAATTTCTTGTAATAACAAAAATAACAATCACTTTTTTTTCCATTCAACAGCAGTATCTTGCCCTAAATAAAGAAATGTATTAAAGCAGGATGCTCTATATGATTTACTAATGATTTTATTTCTCATCAAACCAGAAGTAAGAGCATGGATCTGATTGGCTGTGCATGTGTGGTCCACCCCTGCTTCACTTTTCTGTCTGAAAAAAGCTCTTCTAAAACTGATCGCTCCTAAAATTAATGCATTTGAATATTGTGTGCCAGAGTCCTCCTTTCATGGTGTGAAAGGTTTAAACGTTTCAAAATCTCTGCACATTATTGTAACAAGGCCATTCATCTTCAGGTTCAACCTCAGAGTTATTCTTTTTTGTGACTGTGACTAATAATGGCAAAGAGCACCTTCTGCAAACAGCAAAGAAGAGTTGTAAAAACAAGATGGCTGACCTTTCTGGTATAGCCTTGATGCCCGCACAGTATAGGATCTTATTTAAGTCAGCTGTTGTGCTGAGGAAATGGCTGCTTTTAAAGGCTAAGTCTGGTCAGATTTTGGATGCAGGCTGTAACTCACATGAATAATTGTTATAGATTTGATACTTTCTTCAGAGAGCTGGTTTTATGCAGTAGAATGTAAAGACAAAAAAATCCATGGTACAGAGTTGAAATGTTAGGACTTTTCACTTTAATCCCAGTTCAGTTCTTTTTTTGCACTGTGAATTGCAAAAGAGTTGGAAACATAAGATAACATAAGAGAGCCTTTATTAATGACAGAGAAATACCTGTGTTAAGAACGCACAAATCAAGGACGGCTGGAATAGAACGTGCATACAAAAACAAAAACAAGATAACAGATTATAAAGCTAATAAAAACGCTTATGTACTGTAAGTGGCTTAATGAACTACTGCTGCTTTCTACTTAATATATTCTGTCAAGTTCAAGTGTATTTAAAAAGCATATTTACAAACAGCCATCACTTCATGGCACAATAATGTAATAATAAATATATTCTCATAGAAATATACAGTATAGTTCAAATAAATCTATATTGTGTATTTATTTATTCATGGTATTTATGCATTTATCTATTCTACAACCCATTGGTGGCCTGTCAGGCGTGTCCTTTAAGTTGGCGCTCTGAAGGACTTGTGCATGCGTGTGTGGTCTTATGGCTTTACGTGTGTGAGCGGCGGCGGGGGGCAGTGGGAGAGCGCTAGTGGTCTTCAGAGAGCTTCTTAATGAGCCATGGTAATCAATGCCAAAGGAGATGGCTTTGATGGATGCCTTTGAGAAAACAATGTGTCGTGACGACCTCTGTCTAAAGCCGGCACAAAGCAAACACTCCAAACAAGAAAAATGACCTTGGGCGGCGGCGGCGGGCTGCAGGTGACCCTCTAAATTACTATTTGTCCACACATGTTGATCTAAGCAAGTGTTGATCCAGGCTGACTTTGGTGCTAGAGATAGGACTACAAGAGGGGCCTGATAACAAAATGGGATCGTTCTTTGAGTTTTATCTATTGGAATGAATTTCGTGATAAAGCTTTTTGTGGTAAAGCTGTGTTGATTTCAATAAGAAAAAGCAAGGTCACCAAAGGGCTGTCAATAACTGCCATGGCCGTACAAAGTTGTTGTTTTCTCTTTATTGATCATAGCGTTTAGTGTTTATTGTGGGACGCTGACATTTATGTGGGGAATTGGGGCAGCAGGGGCTCATCAGCTCTGTTTTGTTCATACTGTGGTTGTGTCCTTGGGCTAGACACTTGTAATCAAAAAGATACTAATTGAATAAATTATTTGTCAAAGCAGAGCAAATGCATTGTATGATTGTGCATGTTGGCAGAGGTAGGTAGTACTTTAAGAAATTATACTTTTTCAAGTAGTCTCTGGACAGCATTTTACTCTTTTACTCCTACTTGAGTAATATTTTGTAAAGGTTACATACTCTTACCAATGAATACCAGATTTTGTGCATTATTTATTGTGTTGTCCTTCCATCCATGTTAACTTCAAATCATAAATAAGATGTTATGTCCAGACAGTTATTTGAGTTATAGTTTCCCCAAGTACTTTTTCACTCTTACTTGAATCATTTCCTGGACTACTTCTACTTTTACTTGAATATTATTCATTTGAGATAACAATATGCATATTCGACTAGTGTACTGCGTGATTTGGGACAAAACATTAAATTGTACTATTGCAGTATTGCGATGAAATTTGCGATTTATGTTTTAATAATATAATTATGTTTAAAGTACACATTTTAAATGTGCCCAGAAGAATTCTTAATGTGTTTATATGAACCATTTTCTTAGAAATTATTGGCAAGTGTTAACTGTGTGTGTTTTTTAATAAGAATTATAAACAAGTGTGTGCACATCCATCCAGTTTTATCATGCATCTGACTTTTACTTGAACTATAAGAAACATCTCAGATCCCTTTTTGTATTCTGGCTCACAATTTGGAGCCACATTGTCCTAGTTAATACATCTGTGCCAAGTGTAGCACTAAAGCATGCCTTATTAAAATGACTAGCCCTATATAATATAATATATTCATCTCAAGTTTGTGTGCTCATTTGATGATGGCTTCCTCTGACCCACCATAGTGCCCTTTCCATACACACTTCTACTGTATATCCATTGTCTTTCTGCTACATTGCTTTTTACTTCACCCCGTGGTGCTCCAATTGCTACATCAGGGATTCCCAGCTGTATATCTCTATTGGCTCTGAAAATGGTAAAATCTCACTGCACTGCTGCCATTATGGGCTGGACCACTTCCAACTTCCCACAACTGCGCAGGGATCAGGCTGTCCAGGGTCCAGGCGGCTGCTTAGACCATCGGTAATTAGCACAAAATACAAACCAACGAAAGTGGGGGAGGACTGAAGAGTAAGCGTCTTAAACCAGTTTTCAAAAGTGTCCTTTATTTCTATACTTTTTCAGATCAAAATTACATAAGCATAAAAATAAAGCTTGTTTTTCAATACAATTCTGTTCTAATATCGGTGCCAAGTTTATGTTAAATATACAAATGCCAGAATTGACAAGTATCCGCTTTCTATCTGGAACAAGAAAACCAAAATTCTAGCTTCTCAAATAATGGTTCTTCATGGCAACTGAACAATTCACTTTTTTTTTCTTATTCACCTTATTTTGCCCCGCCCACTTTTAACTCTTTTTGCCACAGATCCGCACTCCTGGTGTAAATGTACTTCCAGTTGACAAGAACCCCGTTCACTCAAATGACGAACAAGGGAAAGTATTGTCGCTAAAACATTATATAAAGTAGATGGATTTGAGTAAAATGTTTAAAGTACACGGGCAACAACAAGCCAGCAATGCACCGATTTCTTAGGCAGCCTGTAAACGGCTTTTTAGTCTGTGCAGAACTTATTTTCTGTTGAGCTCGTCTGCCCAATGTAAACTAATACAATGGAAAAAAGATGATGGCGCCCACGGCAACTTCCGGAATAAGGACAATAGAGTTATACTTTATGACACCCGTGGATCATTATTTTATATGGTGTTGATTTTAAATTTTATATCAATATAAAACAAATTTACAAATTAAAAAAAGAGTCTGCTTCAGGTTGAAAACTGCAAATGAGTCACTGTAAACGTCATCACAGCAAAGTGCAGCACTGCCAAAACGTGTTGATGGCCCCTCCTTTAATGTCTCTAAACATAAATGTGTTCATTTTTAGTAGATACATGCAATGGGGACATCTACTCTTCATTTATATTGTTGCAATCTCACACTATGCTGTTTTGGATTGTCAATGAACCTTAAATATCTTTACTTTAAGGAGTGCACTTAGAAAAATATATGTATGCATCCTCTTTGATTTATATACAATGCAGTAAAGGTGTTTGTCATGATTTATAGATGTCATTGTCAGAAGCACCATTTGAAGTCCTACTCCATTTCTAGTCCTACTTTTTAGTGTTAAAGTAATCTCTTCTGCAAATGCACGCCAACATGCTCAATGACTCTTGTATGAAGGCGACATTCTGTACCTCGAAAGAAAGTGTTGGTCTTCCTGACAGATATGTGGCCCACCATCTTGCTCGTCTCTTCCTTCTTATGTTTTGGCAGAAGAGACGCCATCACATTACGCTACTTGTCAAGCTACTCATCTCGCAAAATTATGCAAGTTTAATAGAAGGCTCACCGCAACTTAATGGACTGCATGCTGCGTCTGGGCAATTATTCTGCGGTGAGTGATGTATGCATTCTGGAGGCTGTCTGACAGGAAACTGGAAAATGGCAATACCAAGCATTTAATCACAGGGATTTAGATTCTGTTAGAATGGAGTGTACAGTTAAGCACAGATGTGGATATGAACCTGAATTTTTATGTAAAAATCACACTAGAGCCAGCATTCAGGTGACATCAAGGCTTATGTATTTTATTCTTTAATCACATTATTGTTGTTGATAATAAGAGGAGTAAAATAATGACACTAAAAGAGTTTTACAATGGATTATTGATTCATGATTGATGACATTACAGCATTCTGAATTTCAGCAGTGCGTGGAAAAATGTGTGTCAATGGTGAGTTATGACATCTAAAACACAACAAAAATGTGAAAGAGTAGGTAACTTTAAAGTCTTGTATCTGACATCTAGAAAAAAAGAAAATTAATTAACCAGCCGTTAAAAACAGATAAAAACTGGAGCACTTCAAGCTACGCTCACTTTTATCCCTGGTGCAGACTTTGGGATCACACACTGTTTAACCGATTACCTTTCTGTTCTTTAATAAGATGTTTCTGTGTGCGTTTGTTGAATAAATTAATAGTTGTGGGGTGATTTGAAGTGTCCTTTAGCTCCTATGATCAGCAAACAAGCCAGCTTAACTGTGCACAGTCTGAGGCAACATCTTCCTTCAGTTTCCATTTACAGCATTAAGTACATTTTAGCAAAATAGCACCTTGAGCAAAAAATGTGGAGAAAACAAATAAATGCAAAGAAACACTTGTGATGGTAAAATACTTACACCATCAACCCCACAAACCATCACCAACCACACACACTACATTCATAGGTAAGGTGGTTGACGTGTCTTGCTAAGGGACACAACAACAGTTAAGACATTTAATATCTTTTGTGACTTCTATACTATAAAAGTCATGTTATATCATCATACTCAATACTAATTACTAGAATACTGAACCATGATCAGGCATTAATGATAATATATAAGTTCAAGTATTTGTTTCTCTTATATTTTTCCTGCAGTTTAATAGAATGTTACTATTTTTCAGTAAGAAAAGTCTGAATTTTCTGATAAAAATAGCCTGCTGTTAGTTTGTTCCACAATTCAAATGAAATGCCTTCACAATGTCCCAGATGACATTCCTTTGACGCTACAATGCAATTAGCTCCAAGATCTATAATTTTTATTACCTTTCTTTGCAATTCCAAGGCTCTCTTGGTCCACAAAATATTCTGCTTGCAAATGGGTTGCATTAGTTAAAACCTGGAAAATCCACAGACCCATCTCAATTCTCTCCACTCAGATTAGCCCATTAGTGGCACGGTAATTGGCTACAGGGCATTACAGACAATCAACATAAAAGTGTTTTCCTGCATTTGACTACTCTCTTAAAGAGCACAAATCCATAAACATCTTGTATTTACATGGCCTGACCGCTTTCTACAACAACTGTGGAATGAAACTAAATTAATTTTACTTACGGGTCAGAAATACCACACATTTTAAATACTAAGTTTCCCCCATTTTTGTGAAGCAGCATTAGCGAAGTTTTCCACTGATCCGAAAGCTGGCAGTTGGATATCTGCTCCCACATGTGTTTTCTGTGGTGAAAATATGTGACTGGTCTAATGATTCAGTTTCTGGTTTGTCAAATGTCCAAAACGTCTAAAAAACAGAGTTTCCTCCATTTCCCCAAAAAAAGGAACAAACAATGTGTACATGGATTAAAATTTCCTCTGCACGAAAACACCGCATACATTCAGAATTTTGATCGAACATGTTTTCTTTAATTATCCAATTCAAAAAGTAAAATTTCCTTCTTTTTTCAGAAGAAACATCGCTGTAGCGGATGAAACAGGGTAATATTTGGTGCCAGCGTTTTGGAAACATTGGCGTGATGGCAAGTGAACAAGAGCTGGGCTGCGGAGACCGGTAAAAGCCTGGCAGAGCTGCTGGCACAAGACGAGAGAATATGTTCAAATCTGGATCAACATTCGTTACATATTGCAAAACCAACATCAAACTCAAATAGAAAATGATATGGCAATTACAAATCAGATTAGGGTTTGTTTAAGGTAACATGAAGCTACAATGTACAGACTGTTGCGTTAAAATGACGAACCCCACCCCAATTTAGGCTACTCTTCATCAGTTGTTTTTTAAGGGTCTGGCAACTCACTCAATCAAAACAAAAATTATGATGGGAAAGGGATGAACACATGATGCTCCCGTGTAAATCCGCCAGGAGGAACTCTCTCTCACTAGATGAGCCACCTTTCTTCCTCCTAAGTGGTTCTGGCTCCACAGTCCAAGTGGATGTGCCAGTCCTGGACCATCTGCTGTCTGTCCGTCTGTGGGAGTAGGATCTCTCCTTCACTCTGGTTCTCCCAGAGGTTTCTACTTTTTCCTCACTGGGTTTTTTGTAGTTTTTCTTTGCTGAGAAGGAGGGTCAAGGACAGTTATCTCTTTGCTAAATTCCTTTGAACATTGTTTATTTAATCTGCGTTTCTATTACTGACCAAAGACTGTTTCATTGTCGCCCACCCAGGCAACTGCTATTGTGATTTTGGGTGTTACAAAAGAATATGCACAATTTACAGTTTGTTACAGTCACATTTACAGTGTGTTGCAAGGAAACTGAGGTGTTTTTAATGTGGGTCCAAATAAAATTGTCAGTCAGTTCAGTACCTTATCATAGAGCATGATTTGTTTTAAAGTCTTAATGCACTGAATATTTGAAAAAGGATTAAAGGATTACAGCCCTAATGTGTATGTGTATATATATGTATATATATATATATATATATATATATACATACACATTAGGGCTGTAATCCTTTAGTTGTTTAGTCGATTAATCGGTCAATGGAGTCTTAGCTTCGACCAATATATTTATTAGTTTTATTAGTTTTTCCATGTTATTTTCTGTGCATTTTTTGGTATTTTGAGTGCATTCTGGGTCAGATGCATGGAGATACAGCAGAGTTTTGATATATTTTTGACACACACTTTTTAGTCGATTAATCGATCGACTAAGAATTTCTTTAGTCAGCCCTAATACATACACACACATATATATATATATATATATATATATATATATATATATATATATATATATATATATATATAATTTTTGCATATATATCTGTCCAATATCAGTGTTATTCCTTGTGCAGTAGGTATAGTAGGTATGTGAAAGGCAATATTTGTGAAAAATGCAGTGCGTGTAGTGAACAAGCGCTGGATGACAGAGTTGATTTGAGCGTCAGAGTTTAGGAAGTTCCCAGTTGTGCTGCTCATGTGCTCAGGCTCAACAGACAAAAGTGCAGACTGGAGACAAGTGAACATCCACAAACATCCAGGAAAGAAAAGGTTGATTTCTGGTCACTATAATATTGCGTCACTCTCTCTCGCCATGGGGTCATATATTTGGTCCCAGACACCTGCTATATCATTATATACAAAAGTCAAATGTGACTGTGGGCAGAAGCATAGAGTCTCAACTATTTAGTTTAATCTTTACAAACCTGGAGTAACTTATGAGTAACTTGTAAATCAAAATATCAGACACATTTCAAACTGTATTCACATGCACTCCCTATATTTTAGAGAATTCTGTGAGCTGGACAAAAGTTTTTAGGAGTGAATGCATTACAACCCTCAGCCAAGTAGCTTCTTCAGTTTGACAGGGTTCTGGTGAGTCATTCTGATATAAAACAGTGTTTTTCAACATGTTCTGAGTTGCGGTAAACTTTTTTAGTTGAATAAATCCCTCTAGAACATTACCAAATTACACAAACAAAATTGCTAATATTTTCCTTGTCCTTGTGGTTGGTTCTTTATAGTTAATAATAGTAGTTAATAGTAGTCTAATAGTTAATATAGTTTAATAGTGGTTTTGTTTACTCTGTTCAGAGGTTGCCAGGATACTCCAAAATGGTAAATTATTTAATTACAAGTATATGTGAATTAAATTGCTTGGCTATACCAAAAGGCACACCAGTGTTTCCCGGCAAAATTATATTTAATTTTATTTACAGATATTTAAGGCAATTGCACTCAGAACACTGACAGAACTGAAGAAGCGACTTGGTTGAGTGGTAAAACTTATTCACTCTTAAAAACGTTTGGCCAGTTGACAGAATTTTCTTTTTCTTTTTGTTGGAGCTTTTGGTCTATGCCAATCCCACAACATATGGCACCTTTAGTGGCACAAACCACAGACCACCACCACCAGACTACTTGTTTTATTTGGAGTAGGGCTGTTCGTGGTTAACTGATTAACCAACCATGACTAAACGCTTAACCGAGTGAAGACGTCTTGCCCGGTTAACTGGCTAGTTTCATTTTTTGCCTTATTTACTATGTGGTAATACACTTTTGTGCCATCAGCGGGCATTGCGCTAGAAACCTCATGCATAAGTGACACATTGCGCAAAAGAAGTTCACTAACAACATCAAATCAATGGATTTATCCCATAAAGACGGAGCAAACCTGAGTGTCACTGCAGTATTTATGAACTAATATTAATCTTACATGGTTTATTTTACATGGATTTCATGTTGGTGAGAAAACAGACGATTTTTTGCCTCAAATGGAAAAGGATTGATCTTTTAAGTTACCTGCACAAGCTAAGGGTAAGCAGCAAATGTTAGTGACGTGACGCTTAAAAAAAAAGACAGCTTAAATCATTCTCTCTACAACAGTTCATCAAAACTGCTTTCATTCAGCCGTTTTGTGCAGTTCAAAGACCTGTTGCTGTTGCGCGGCTCTGCGTTTACGACATTATGCACTGACGTCTGTTTTGACTTGGGCTGTTAAAAAAAAAAAAAAAGTGCATCGTTAACTCTACCGGTTATCCGATTATTGACCATAAAGGGCTCCAACAATCAATTAAAGAAAAACATTAATTTTTAGGGCTATAGTCGACTAAAGAAATTCTTGGTCGACTAAAGATCGGCTTCATCGACCGATTAGTCGACTACAAGGGGGTGTGGCAAAAGTATATGTAAACTATGAAGTCTGTCCATGTTTCAGACCCAAGCTGCACTCAAAAGAACATAACTGCATCGGAATTACAACTATTCATGCACAAAAGTATTTATGCTAGAACTTACTAGTTTGATTAAACTCATGATTCACTCATGATTCAAATCTTCAGCTATCTCACTCACATTGTTTCATTGTTTCTGTTTTCACCATTCAATTATCTTAGAAAAGTTTTTTCTTTTCTTTTTTCCTCTTTTCTGTTTTTCTTATTAAAGTAAAGCAAGTCATTTTATGCTTGTTCCACTGACAAATCCTTTTTAGGACAGTCAGATAATCCTCAAATCAAGATAAATAACACATAATTCAAACACTTAATCATTTATTATTTTATTTAAGATCTTATTTTTTATTTTAATCTCGATAAAGTCATTGGTCGACTAATAAAAAGTTTGGTCGACTAAGACCCCATCGACCGATGAATTGACCAAGCGACTGATGGATAACAGCCCTACTAATTTGGAGGTATAAATTCTAAACAGTATGTACAAATTTTGTCTCCTTCTTGTCTAACTTCTGACTTTTGATCAAATTATTTCTTAACCACACTGACACTGTAGACGTATAACTGGATAACCTTGAGAGATCCAAATAAACAACAGCAGCCTCTGGCCCTCGTCCAAATTAGGGTCAATAACTCTTGTGTGGTTGTAAACAAACTGAGCTACACACAGCGCGTTAGTGTTCTTTGTCAAGTACAGCTTGAATTAATGGTTAAACAGATCGACCCGTGTCGCAAACTAAAAACAAAGCTATGAAGTACAGAATCAATGATGGAAAATTTAGTGAAATTATAACATTTGATGGTTTGTTTCAACATAACTGGGTGCAATAATGCGTCAGTGTTCATCTTCCATCTGTGTAATGTTGATATTTTGGAGTAAATGTACATAAATAGACAGTATATGTTGTGCCCAAACGGTGGAAGCGCACACAGACAGATGTTGAGGATTATGACAGCTGCTGGGTAATCCACAAGCTTGTTATTTAGTGCTAGTGTAATATTGTTGTTTTTTATTAAACATATTTTGGGTGGGAAGGGAAAAATGGAGAAAAGGCCAACAACTCACTGCAGATTTATTTTTGTAATAGTGGGTCTCGATGTAGACTTGTTTGGTCTTTTTAGGGAACGGATTGGTGTAGCATGTATTAGCACTTGTTGGCAGTTAATAATGAGTTATTAAAGGTCCCATATTCTGCTATTTTGCCCTTTACACAGTCTATTCTAAGGGCTTTGTTGATACAATTTTGCGTTGTGCAATATCCATAACATAATAGTTTCCAAAAAACACCCATTTCTTGGACTGGCCCCCCTCCTTGCAAAAGCAAACGGCTCACTCTGAGATCTGACCCCCCGAACAGAGAGCAGTCTGCCTCCCCCGCCCAACCCGCGACAAAGCCTAGAGCGGAGATGGTGCGCATGCGCCGTGTGCTCCGGTAAACAGCGATACACAAACACGGGAATAAACCTTTTATCCGTCCTGACGGTGCGTCATGCTGAGTCCTACGTCCTGGATCTGACCTGGAGTTTGACGTGCTCCAGTACCTCAACGACGGACGTTGCCGTTTGGTAAATAACAAGCTAACTCTTCTGTCTGTCGTATCCATCGTGTAATTACTGTGTAGCATTAGCATTAGCTGTTTTCATTCTGCGGCTGCGCGCTTCCCGGAGGCGTGGCTTAAACACCGCGTCATCCTGGTGAAGCCGCGTCATCCTTGTGAGGAGCCCCCGTCTGCCTGCTCAGCCGAGGGGGACGGAAAAGACAGTTCTCTAGCGAAAGCATGCGGGAATCAATCAAAAAACCACTTTGGGCACAACATACGAGGCCCAAATAGCACTGTAGGAAGGTTAAAACCTCTGAAAAGTCGATTTTGCATGTTATGGGACCTTTAAGTAGTAGAAGCTATACTAACAACGGGCTATGGTATGGGCTAGGTTTGGAAGATCGGTTCGACTGCTGGAGCTGGTGTAAGTAACTAAGGAGATAGGAGTCAAAAATTGTGTTTGGTGGTTTTGTGGTGGTGGTGATGGCACCATATATTGTGAAATATTTTTATATATATTATATATATATATATATATATATATATATATATATATATATATATATATATATATATCAGCTCTATCTTATAATAATACAGTGACTTACAAAATGGTAAATTTATAATCTCTGGCCATCAAAAGAATTTAATTTAATTAATATGTTTTTTTAAACGTATTATTGTGTTGTTATTGTTTATTTGTTGTTGTTGTTGTTGTTGTTGTATATGTTGTACTAAGTTAAAAAGCTCAAATTTGATTTATCCTTAAGACAGGGGTGGGATTGAATAAGTTTTTCTTCTTCCCACTCCTTTTCCAGCTCAATTAAGGGATACAGATTTTTTGTTGAATGGGCCTGTAGCGTTTGTTTTTTCGAGATATGTTATACATATCTATGTCTTCTCCAAGTAATGGTGGACCAATAACATGTACGCTGCACCTGAATGAAACATACTACAGTATAATTTGAATTTATGTCAATCAAGTTTTATTGTTCCTAAACATATCTATCAACAATCCACATCTCCTAGAAAACTCCTGACAAATTTATAAGTTTTGAGGTAACATATGTGATGTGCTTGGACAAATGACTGATGCAAGAGAAAGAAAGCTTTAATTATGCCCTTTCATCAGTGTTGGAATGGGTTTCAGACTACAGTATATCTGAAGATAGTGGTTTTCGTAGATGATAAATCCATTGACGAGGTTGCACAACATGGTATATAGGAAGGGCGCCTGGCATGGAACAAAAATAAATAAATAAACTGTTATTTTGTTACAAAGACGCTGATTAAATATTTGTAAAATGTTGGAACAATGAAACACATGTACATTGTACTTGAATGTATTGACTGTAAACTGACAATTATTCTCAGTTGCTGTTATTGGCATTATATCAGGAAGCTATTGAGTAGATATTAGATAACCATTAAACATCACAGTATTGGCCAACATACTGTATATCTCATTTAGCATGATGTCTGACTGTCCCATATCTTCTCTTTTAAGAGCATATAATTCGAAGTGCAAAGACATACATAAATGCATGTGACAAAAATTACTCTGCCAAGGTCAGATGGACTGTTTTAATTAAAAGGAAATTAATTAATTAATAGCAAATGTAAGTGGGAGTAAGAGTGGTGCTTAATAGACAAAATAATAATTTATTATTAATGAAACTATCTTTATTGAACAATTAATTTTAAAGATAAATGAATAATATTTTGACAAATTGTGTTTCCAATTAAACATAAAATAGATATTGTCATATTTTCCATTTAATAGCCATTTTTATGATGTATTTGTCTCACCAGAGGTCAAGACAGTGGTTAAACAGTAAAATCAATGTTTTGTTTTGTTTTTCAAATATAACCCATGGTGTACACCAACTACAAACTTATGAAATATGCCTGCTACTTGTTTTAAAAAGTTACTAAAAGTACCAAACTACTTCTCTGCAAAAATATACAAAAGATGGCTGTCCATTCATGGGTCTGTGTGTGTCATATTCTGAGAGATGCCAATAAAGTTTTTACATTCAATGTCAGTTTGGCACAGAGAAAAGAATTAGCATAAATTCAGTATTTTATTGGTGCCACATCTGGAGCTCGATGCTAAACCCAATCTGCACCAAATCCAGTGCTGGCTCTTTCCGCGTGCATCCCACATGAGTGACAAACAGCAGAGAGCCTGTGGCTGGTTTGGGCTGCCCATTAGCGGTGCTCTCCTGTTGTGATGGACGGTGTGGAGGCTGTGTGGAGGTGGATGTGCACCAACTGACAGCTGCTCCCATACATCACCGGACGACGCATGTTTTTAATGTGGAACTCACTAATCTGAAGAGATGGAGCGGCACTGCACTGGACCCACACAGCAGAACGTGACACCAACAGCAAGGCCTTTCACCAATACAAAATTATAATACTGAGACAATAATAACCCGCCATAATGGTGGGATAAAAGGTTATTTTTAACACTATTTCACAGATAAACTGTGATTGATAAATGTTTAAAACTGCTGAAAATAAAACCAGACCAACAGACCAAAGAAAGGTTCACTTTTAAAATGGTCCTGGGAGAAGCAGGTGAGCCTGTGATCAGACTGATAATGAGGCTCTGAATGGATTACAGGAAGGAAAAGGTGACAGTGTTCCTGCTGCAACTGTGCTTACAGAAACCAGAAGGTGAGCATGCTCTGTGCGATGGCTCAGGAAAAAATGTTTTAAGTTAATATTGAGAGTTTGTTCTTGCTGTAAGAAAGTTTTCAATTGTGTTGTTTTTGTGTAATTATTTATGTACCTTCTTTGGATATAAATAAATCCAAAAATACGTCAATGTATGTTATCTATAGGTACCATTTTAACAGTACTGTGAAGTAACTATACATGTATCGAAATATCAAAATAATATCGAGAATATTCATTTTAAGTAACTGTAGTCAGGTACACTCTTACGTTGGTGTTCTAGAATACTGTTTTGCTTTTTTGAATCAAAGTAATATATTTTGGTGTTTGATCACACAAGTTGGGTTTAAAACTGCACAGTATTAATACAAAACAGAAAACACTGCTCTTTATTATATTACAATGAAACTATATACAGTAGTATGGTGAGTATTCAGAATACAATACTCTGATTGGACCATTTAACGGAATATGTTACAAAATATATTTTAATTCAGTACTCTGTGATAAATTACAATTTCAATATATTCTCCCCATCACAACATATTAAACTATAGACAGTACCACAAACACAACACAGTCATTGCAAATGCATGGCAGCAGGAAATGGCAAAACATAAGGCTCGCATTATGATCCCTGTGTTTGAGTAATGCCCATATTTTTACCTATGTGGAAAGGGATAATCGTGTTTCTAGTTGGAGGAGTCCTATGGCCTCACAAGCCTCTACACAAGCCTCTACACAAGCCTCCAGACAAGCCTGCACTACTTATGTGTGCTGTTTGTGAATGCCACAGCCTTGATGGGAAGCAGTCCATCTCCATTTATTTACCCGTGCAATCTGAAGCGTGGCTGGCTGCACGTTTCCATCCCAGCTGCGCGGCCACAGATGATTTAAGGAGTGCGCGCTCTGCAGGTGCACGAGGCCGGGATGGGACTATTTGTGAAGAGGTGGCGAGGTCATTAGTACACTGATGGTATCTCTGACTGTATGGTCCAAGGTGTTAGATGCAGTTTCCACATGAAGGCACAACACTACTGTATGCTATGCAGAGGGAATCCATCTCAGGCTACGGGCTCCAGGCTGCATTAACTACACCCACTGAATACATGTGTAGTTTAAATGCGAAGCATTAAGCACCACGACCAACACAAATGTAGAAATGCTCACAGTTTGTGTTTTTACAACCAACCGATGCATGGAGATTACATTTCTGAACCAGAATTATATATTATATGTATATATTGCAGATGACTCATCAGAGGTGGTTGAACCTGGAGCAAATGTTACTCTGAAGTGTACATGATCAGTGATGATCAATTCTGACAAGGTTTTTATAATAATTCTAAAACATCTAAAAGTTGGTAAATTTCCCAAACATCTTTATATATATATATATATATCGGATCAATACTTGCCATAGTATTACTATGGGACGTCACGGACGAAGTCACTCACTGTGGCTTTAAGAGCTGTTTTCCCTTCACATTCTCATTCGTTCTCCACAGCGGACTAACCTATAGGGAAAGACTACTATTTCTGTTTGCATTTGACCCGCTTAAAAACATTAACTTCTCTGCAGTTCCCGGTGGAAGCAGCAAAGTACTTCATCTGTAAACCCGGGGCTTGCTCCCGACCTCCCGCCCGAGAGCTTTACAAAACAAATATCCACTTGAGCCTGCTAACTAGCCAGCGGTCTCTGATGAGTGGAGGTGGATAGGCCTCTTTCATCTGTGCCACTGTGTAAAAAATGACTCACACATCGAGTGCTTTATTAATTTCCTCTCCTGCGCCCATGTCCTTGTTTGTTTGAGAAAGACAAAGACCGCCTGCGAACATACAGTCTCCTCCTTCTGTCTGTGAAACGATGCTCTCCCCCTCCCTCATCCCAAATGCAATCTTTATTCCTGAGATGTTGTTGCGGCCATGACACCATCAACCTCGTGCGAAGGGTCATTAGCACAAGCGTCATTAAATAAATGAAATCAATCCTAAAAACAGCTGGCTCCTGGAGAGAGAGAGAGAGAGAGAGAGAGAGAGATGGACAGAGGAGAGAAAAGGGGGTGAAAGTATGTGATGTTGTCTATTTCATTTGTTCCCAAACAAGGTACTAGGTTTTTGAAGTACAAGGGCTAAGGTTAAGGTTATTGCTACACTAATGTCGAAGCATCAATACCAGACACTTGCCGTACTAAAACTTGTATTGACACTAAACACTAAACTTGCATCCAGAACAAAACATACAAAAAAACACAGGATAAAACTACATCTTTCCTGGATAGTTTAAAAATGGTCCTAAAATATACGACATTCTCTTGTCTGAAGAGAGTGTTGTTGTTGTGTTGTTGTTTTTTTTTTTTTTTTGTGGTACACAAAATTGGAATCTTTATTAATGGTGGAATTTGCTTTCGGATTTGCTTACAGCCCTGAAAAAGAAGCTCAACATTAACATCATCACAAACAAACACAACGTTAAGACATACAACAACACAACAAAAAGCTATATTTGAAATCAAGTATCGAGCCAATTCCATGGTGTTGAAATTAAATTTGACGTTTTTGTATTGTGACAACATGAGTGCATTACGTAACTTCTGCTACCCGCTTGTCTCCATGGAGAAGTGTTTTGCCCGGAATCACATTAAATAGATAGAGTTGGCAACACGTCATATCATTGGATGTTGTCTGCTGCGGGGGCAAACTTTCCTTTAATTCAATAGTAAACTCAACTTTTCACCTTAGTTACTTACTGGCAAATGATGTTTATTTTAAGTACAACTAAGTAAAGTCATTGCTTAGTCTTCACAGACATTGACAGGTGTTGCCATGGATGCGGGAAGCGGGGTGCGGTGAGAGCATTCTTGGATAACTGTACAAATTTGGACCACCTTGTCTTCCATCATTTCTTCATGTCTGTATTTGGCACAATATATAAAGTTGGCAGTTGCTCCTAGAACAGTTGTTGAACAGTGGGTGAAAGTGCTGCTCTGACACATTAAAATGTATGGATTGTTCCCCCACAAAGCTCCATTATGCTGTGACCGCCGTATCAAATTCGCGCCGGTCGCCCCTAGTTGGCCACCACTGATTTTGAGAACGGTCATTTTGGTCGTGCGTCTTGGATGCCACGCGGCTGAAAAAAAACTAAACTCAGCGGCAGACACAACCTACACATTCGACACACATAGCAGACAGACATAGAATATAGAACTCCGGGCGCTTCCACACACAAGTTTGTCATTCATTTTTGCCGCTGTGTGGTTTGGTTTCGTCCCTCTTGGTTGCCAGTCACGTCAGCCGCCGCGTTGGCCACAGGACGTTCAGTTTTGTTTATCTTCTGTGGTGGACGCCCCGGCCGTGCAAATGGAGTGGCCAGAGTGGCGAGTGTGGCCGCCGCAAAAACGCTTTAGCAGCGGTACACGCCTAAAACGCAGGATTCGTGCCACACTGGCCATATGCTGCAGAAATGCAGGAGGCGTTAGACTTTACATGTGACCTGGCCACTTTGGTCGACACGGGTCTGAACGCAGCATTTGGGGGCGTTCCCTCGGATGCCACAGTATCTATATGACGATAAACACCTGATGCCAATAGAAATTATGGGCCAGCTTGTTTTTTTTTTTTTTTTTGTGCTACCCTGTGGATCATTCAAGACAAAGCGTTAGTCTCACCATGGACACAAGCAGGTGGTGGATTAAAAAGGAATACATAATGAATAAAACAAAAAACAAAAATAAAATTAAAAATTTGTTTTTTAAAAAGCTTTGTCCTCTGCACTTCCATATTAAAGGAAAAATATTCAGCATTTTTCATATTGCTGTTAGTCTTTAAACGTGCTCTTGAGTACCTTAAATCAGTCATATCATGTTAAAAAAAAAAGTTTCTTATTCATTATGACAGTTGTTCTCGGCCTTGTATGAAATGACATTTACTGCACTGCACTGAATGCATCCAGCCAGCAGATGGCGCTAGTGCTATATACACGATCTAGTGAAGTTAGCGCAGAAAAGACGTTATGGTGCGGATTTGCAGCAGCAGCAGGTATCGTGTTTAGATAGTAGAAATGCTCAGAACGAGTTTTATCGATGACTTAAGGTTTATTTTTTTGCTTAATTAAAGTCAACATATCTAGATTTATTAATTGCGTGTTGCTCTTCACAGCTGTCCTTGAACTGTTTATTGCAACACTGAAAATATTACCCCCTTCTTATATTTAGAGCCTAAATTAATACTCAACTTAATACTTTTAAATAAGTAATGATGCTGTATAATAAACACATGTTTGATTAAGTTCAGTCTAGTTCAGTTGCATATGGTTGATTTTATGGTGTTTTGTCCAGGTTCACGTCAGGATCTTTACATTGTCCCTGATGGTGGCCACAGAAATAATTATGATGTAAATGGAACAACAGCGTGAGGTGTGTGCTTGGTAATTAACCCGAGGCAGCTGAGCAATGGCTCTAATGAGGAGAGTGGGACGTGGAGCCTGCTCAATCAATCCTCTTGCCTCTCTCCTCCAGAGCTTTTAAATGTACCACTGACCTTGTAATAGTTAACTGCCACACGCATTTGAACCCATTTAGCACTTTGTCGTATCACAATTTATTTTTGTTCTCTGGTTTATTTTTATTTTTAGGGGCATGGTTGAAATTAAAGGAAGATAAAAATGCAATGTATTATTATTAATTGTTATTGCTTTAGTTCTGCATTAAAGATATAAACTAAATACTGTTCAATAAATAGTATATACTGTAGTATAGTATCTTACCTTACCTTATCTTCTCACTTCATTGCAATATGGCTGGTCGGTCATTAGAACTTACGTCATATAAGAACACCACACTAATGGAGCTTTGAAAATGTTGTTAGACGATGAAAATTGAGTATTAATGTAGGCTCTAAATATAAGAAGGGGGTAATCGAGTGGATCATATTAGAAGGTCATTGGTTGAAAGTCATTATGCTTATAGTATTAGTATTTTAATGAAAATATGGCATTAATAAATTGGTTGGTTATACTGCTATCAACCAGGGGCATCTTTACACCAAAAGTGGTGCACATTCATTTTAGACAATAACAATGTTATATAATATGGAAAATGAAAAGCCATCAAGCAATAGCAACCTTGGATTCACACTGATTGAATAAATGTGTTAGCTTACATTGGTTAAAAGTTGAAAATGTCTTGTATATATGTTACAAGAACTATAGGGTCCCGATTACACAAAATTAATATTTTGTGTCAATTTGATTGCTATCTATCTATATACCTGGGCTGTGTCCCACCAAAGTGGGGTAGCCTAGACAGGGCACACACCCTCACTCCCCCCCAAACCCTCCTTCCGTGACCCCCCTCCCCCGTCTGCACCAGTGCCCCCTCCGCATCACCATCACAACTTTTTTCTATTTTTTTTTTTGTTTCTTTTTTTATGTTCACACCTCTGCCAAGGAAGCCAAGCCCACACTGGCGTCCGCCCGCCCCCCATCCATGCAATGGATTTGATCAGGCAGCCAGCGTACCTGAGCGGAAAGCCCCCAGGACTCGCCCCAGGCGCCACAAAGGCAATGAACCGGCCAGACCCAGAGTGCAAACCGGATCACCACCAGCACCCAGGAAATTCTCCAGAGGACCCCACAGGGACAGCCGCCGCACCCAGAGAGGGACAACGAGCACCCAGACACACCTCCCGTCCATCACCATCACCGCTGTCGCCCCACTTCAAATCCACACCAATTGCACAGATGATTTAAACATTATTATTGTTGGTTTAAAACATTATTATTGTTGATGATGGTTTAAACATTTTTCTCCCCCCTCTCCGAACATTTTCTTTCATATCCTATGCTGCCCTATATTGTGTATAATGTGTAAGCTATAATAGTGTCTAAAAGCATTAAAAGAAGGAGGACATTGTCCTGCAAGCCTAAGTGTAGGTATTCAGCTTGCCCTAACTTAGAAATGATGCATTAAAACAATCTTAAAACATTGGGAGAGGGTCCAGGTTCAGGTTTTTTCCAATTTGATTGCTACTGTAAATGAAATATTTTAACATTTATCCATTATCCATTATGTTTGAGTTATGTCACGTGTATATTGTGTTGTGAAATAGCGTTCATTTTAAATGTCCATCTGTGAAAACTAATTTCTCTGTGGAGACAATACAGTAACTAACAAAGAATTGAATACAAATACAATGTCAGTATTTATAAAACGTTTTATTGATCTATTGTTTCAGTTTTTAAATGTATAAGTCAACTGTACATTTTCTGTATAGTTTATGTTTTTATATAATATAATTTCATATCATTTTTATGGATGTGTTTTTTATATATTTTGCCACTATTTTATTCATTGTTATATGTTGCACTTTACCGTCAAAGCAGGTTCATAGTTTGTGAATTTTGTTCGCTGACAATGGCAATAAACCAAAAAAAAAAAAACATGAAGGCACAAACATATTCGTCTTTCAAATTTTTGATTTTCAAATTAAATTAGTCATAAATTGAAGGAAGCTTGGGTTATTTTACTGTATTAAAGCCTAGTTTACTGTAAAGCTCACAAACGTATGGTACTGGCCACTTCTACACATCTATTAGATCATGGCTCTCTAAATGCACCTGCAAAATGTCTAAAATCCTTGGACACTGTGTATCATCGTGCTTTGAGCTCATCCAACACTGTAAACTCTCTGCCAAGGCTAGGTGGCCTTCTCTGGGTGACAAGACATTCACACATTAGATGTTTTTAGTATATAAAGTAAGATGCGCGCCTACTCGTGTGCCCTCCTGCAAAGAGTTGAAGGTTATTAAGCCCTGCGCTCTCGCCTGTCCATCTTGTGAGGACCGATTGGGGAAGTATGCTTTTTCTTACGCTGTTCCTGCAGTTTGGAACTCCCTCCAGTTGGATTTGAGGCTGTGTGAGCTGGTATCCCTTAGAGGGAGAGAGGGAATCCTTCAGAAATCATCAGTGCTTTAAATTAAGTGTCTTAATTGGGTAAATGTGTTTTTTTCTTGTTTTTTAACGTATGTACTGTTATATTTTCACTTTGCCCCAGGTGATAGTTGAAAAAGAGGGTGATCTCAATGGGTTCTCAACTGGTAAAATATAGGTTATTAAAACATAAATGTATTTATTGATGTCAGTCACTTAATCTTTGGTCCAACAATTGTTCTAATTATTCTAGTTGGATTGGGATTTGAAATAGAAGAAGACACAAATGTTTCAAACTGTGTGACAATGCTGTTGCACATGTAAGTAAATGCGTGCTTGGTTTTCCCCTGCATCTCAGAGGGCAGAACAGGTAATGAATATATTGATTAAAGCCCCTTGGTTCCCAGACAGGGACAGGTGTAGCGCAGGTTCATTCTCAGTCCAGTGGATGCGGTGGGACAGAGCGGCGGACGCTTTGCCTGTGTCATGTGCCAAGAAAACACATTGGGGTCACACGGGTTCCTGGCTGCATCTCATCTGTAGCAGAGGTCAGGAGGGGTGCGCCACACAATTCTGCGCCCCACGGAGAAGCAAGCGCATTAATCAGCCCAGCAACATAATCTGTCACAAACTGGGCCTGTATACTGTCGCCAAACTCATGATTAAAGGTGCCATTAGCATCGCCAATCAGTGCAATGTTCACTCATAGTCTAACCAGGACGACCTGCCAAATTGCACTGCTCGCTAGCACAATGAGAATGCATCGATATAATTGGAAATCTCAAACCTGTTATTTTCAGTCATGGTGATGCTTCGAGACAAACTGCCAGTGAATAGATTCAGTTGATTATGTTACAAGGCTGAATGTGTGACCGTCAAACTATCGGAAGCTGCACTGTGCCGAATTCAAGATGAATAACTAATTAGAAAAGGCAGCTGTGTACTTTATTTTGAGTAATTAAGGTTATCCCATGAAACATAGTTGGCCAAATAAAACCACCCTGACCTTAAATTTAATCATTCAATTGCTATATAGACCGTTGTCATGTGTCCCAATAATAGTGCTCCTGCATACATGTGACTAAAGTGGTTGAGGGCACCATTACGGCAAGAAAGATACATCAGTAATGAATGGCAACAAGTCTTGAGTATATCCTTGTCGTTAAATGAAGAGTAAGTAGCATTACACTGTAAAAATGTATCATATTGCACATTAGCGACCGTTACATGCTTTTATAGAGAATACATAGATTATTAAATAAATCTGCAAAATCTGTACATCTGATTTACTTTTCACCTTCTAATATGATCAAAAAGTGTCCCTGGAGAGGTTTGTGAGAAAAAATAATTAATTATTTAAAAAATCTTGTACACATAAAATGTATTGATATTGACAAATTAAAATAATGTGATCTTGATAAAATAGTGAAAAAAATCAATTGTATACTTTAATGTGAAGCTGTTGTGCATGACAGCAGGCTACGCTGCTAATTCAATGTCAATGTAATAAACACCCGGAAAGCACTGGTTTAACTTTAGTTTCTGGTTTTATGAAGCAGTCAATTATGAAAACATGTTTTTTAAAAGGCATTTTTGATGTTTTTTTTTTTCAATCTACTCTTCTGCTTAATTAATGATCATAAAGGCCAAATCACAATCTTAATAAATATTTTGAATCATTATAAGAATACGGTGAAATCATCTCCCAAATGAAAAGCCAAATCAAAGCAAACATACATTTGTAGCTTAATAATGAGATGTTTGACTCACTACAGTACGTTTAGTTGCAGTAAATCTGATGCTCTACAAATGCACTGTTTTTCTTTTGCCCTCTATCATTCGTTCATCCCGTTGTGGAAAAATAATCCGCAATCACTGAAAGCCAATAAAGTTAACTGCGGTTAGTTTTAATGTGAATTCCTCTTAATCATCATGATGAGTTTAGTGGTGCATGCTGGGATTGCGTGATGACGTGTGCAGGAGCTCTACTGAAGTAATATTTACACATGATAAAAATGCCATGCTTAGATGTTTACGCTATATGTTTTCTAACCACGTTCCAACATTACACAGAGCAATTGATTGTCTCTGTAAACATCTTGATTACTCATGTTAATGTCTTGCTAACTTCACAGCAGTGCAATCAGTGCAACTCACATAAGTAACTTGAGTAGCTTGCTTTATTTTCCCCTTGTTCCTCTTGAACGATTCCCTAAAAAAGTCTAAAAGTGTTATTATTTCCTATAGCATGCCCATGCCCTCGAGTTGCTCATGACAAAGAAAACATTTAGCTTAAAACAGTGAAGCTTGCCGCAGTGTGAACTCCCGGCCTGGTGCGGATGTGGCCTGTGCTCCCTGCAGGCATAAAACAAGAGAAACACATTTTACAGTATGTCAAACAGCGTGTTACTCACCTTTGGCCCAAAACTCTTTAAACAATGGGACCGTGGGGAGTTATTTTGGCAGCTCAGAGATTTGTGTTCCTCCAATACAAAAATGCAGCAAAGTTACATTTCATCACCTGAGATCATGGCAGGCAACTTACTGCAAAATGATGAAGAGTGAAAATGAAGAGAGATTTTGTTTTTAGATTGTGTAGCCGGTCTTTGTACCTGGATGAGGTACACTTGGTTTTGTTTTGTTTACTAATTTCTTTAACATAAATTGGAAAGTGAAAGTAAATTATATGACCTTAATGAAATTCATCAGAAGGAAAACGGTCCCCAAAAGTCATCAGTGGCAAGCCGGATAACAGAGATTATTATTATATAGGATTATATCAATCCTATGTCAGCATTGAAACTATATTAAAGGTAGTCATCTGAACGCTAGTTTGAAAATCTTTTCTACTGCCGCTCGTGGTTGAGTAGGTAGCACATATGCCTGCCATGTAGGGCAGGCTGCAGTCATTCCCCAGTCTTGTCCCTGTTTCGTGCGATTCGAATAAAGCCTAAGAGCTAAAAAAGAGAACAGTCCTGGAGACATTAGGGAATACACTGCCTTAATCCTTCATTATCACATAAATATAAATATTTTGATGCAAGTAAAAGAGAAGATTTGACGTGCATAATTACAAATACAACCCATTACAAGTTAAAATTGAATAGCATAATAATAAGATGCAGCATTATGAAAAACATTCAACACAAAAGGACCTAAAGCGTGTGTAAAACGAGTCATATCAGATGCTTAAAGCACTTAATTGAAAATGATTTAAACTTTTTGATTGATCAGGCTTAATGGTCCCACATTGTTCAGCCTGTGTCCACTGGCCTGCATTTGGGCCTCAGAGCCTTTGTTCGCGGTTCCAGGTTGTTCCCTCGGTGCATGGTTCTTGGATCCTCTCACGTTTGTGGTCTTGTCTGTTTTTCTGCAGCCAGCCTCCTAAGTGTCTGCCGTGCTCTCCAGCTGCTGGCCCACCGCAGCACAGAGGGGTGTCTGGCTGTCTCCTGGACGTCTTCCCAAACTTCCCAACCTCCAACACCTATCCCATATCCCGGGTTCCATGCTCTGCCAGTGGCTCCATTTCACAGGCCCAGTCCAGCTGGTTTCTCCGGTCCAATAATCATCCTCCTGGCTGCTTTTTCTGGAAGGCTGAATCCTTTTTTACCACAGCTGCCAAAGACCTTGCTTATGCTATCCTTGTCTGTCACCTAGCTTTAACCTCTTTCTTCAAAATACAGCTGAAATAGAGTTTGTGTGACTGCACATCCAGTTACCTGTGAAGGCTCTCAGTCATCCAGGTTATGGGGCAATAAAAACAGTGTCAAATCAATAGGTAATGTCTCAAAACGTATATCAATGAATATTAGATGAAGCAGTGAAGTTTAGTCAGTGAGAACTTACTCAAGGACTCAAGTGCAATAACAATATAAGAAAGCTGGCCTTTTTGGTTGGTTTTTGGTTGGTTTTTAGTAATTGCAACTACAACCATGCTACTGCAACCCACTACTCACTATGAAAACATGCAAGAACTTAACTTAAGAATATTCATCGTGTTTTCTTAATAGTTATATTCTCTATGAGACAATATTTAAGAGATGATTTAATTACCTATACATGTTACTGCCGAAACATAACAGATAATTATTAATAATAATTAATCAGATCTGGGAAAAAATCATTTGTACTCTTCAGGCATAAAATATATGGTCATAAAAACGATATTACCATTTTACTCAACAATGTATTGAAACAATAGTGTAGTTAACTTCCACCTGTGAGTATTGAGGACAATTGCCTTATTTGTCAAACTTATGAAGCATAATTTATGCAAACAGTGGAACAAATATTCCCAGCAGAAATTGTTGAGAGTCCTCTAAACATTATGTAAGCGACTCGGCTCCGTCTTTGTAAATTCCGATCTCTGTTTAAAGCTTTTCAGGTACACACAGCACAGAAACTAGAACAAGGAATGTCACTGAGAATAAATAAATGCAAATGGGCCTATTCCCCAAATGAGACCAGCAAAAACAAACACCGTAATATCCCCACGTTTACCACAGGTCTTTCATATATTAATTACCCAAGGAGGAGGGCTTCTCATTGGGATACGACAGCGCCGCTTTCTCCCCTAGGGGTGGAGCTGACAGATGAAGAAGTGATTAAGAAGGGAAAAAATGTCAGTGTCGCGTGCTCGTGTTGCTGAAGATCATCGCCGCTGACAGCTGGGGTTGTTCCGCGCTCACACAACTTGAAACAGTTGCCACGGGCAATACGCACCTCATCAGTCTTCACCTGTCCAAATCACTTTCAGCATCAAACCACTAAAGACCAGGCTACTTTCATTCCCCAGCAAAGTACGACCCAAGACTTGCAACTATTTCGCTTTGATTCAGGCCTTTGTTCCCTCTTTTTTTGACTCGCACTTTTGGCTTGATGTGGTATACAAGGATTACACAAGAAGATTACATCAGCCGGCATTAGTTATCTTGACTGATCTATAGAGCCATTTGAAGTTGACCAATCAACTCCGACGTTAGGCCAGTTTCCAGACTGCGCTAACAAGTATAGGAGTAGCTCATTAGCGGCCAGGAGGTGCTTATCGGTACTGACACAAAACACACTTCACTGTAGGGGGTTATATAAAGACTGAAGGCTGCAGCACTTAACCACGTCTTTACGCACTCAGGAAGCATGTGGTTGGCTCTTATTAGTGAAGGCTAGGTAAATGATTCATATGCAGTAAGTCAATGGATAAAAAGAACCAATTAAGTTGTTAAAACCAAGTGCCTACATGCATGCGGTATTCATAATGTAACTTATGAAATATACAGTTTATTATTAAAGCAGTGGAAGTGGCCATCTTGTTAAAAAAGGTGAAGGATTAGATAGTAATAATTAGCATTCAAACTTTAGAGGGAGTACAGCAGAGGGTTTTGTTATACGTGCATAAACAATAGTCAATGGATCATTGTACTAAACCCCAGCTGTGGGGTTATTTCTGTTGAGTTTTTGTCCATGTGTGCTCTGCATTTGACCCACCTTTAAATGCCACTGGGAGAACCTGTCAGGGACGATGGGCTACCATAAAATAGTGAGCTTTCTCCAGGATCTACAGCTGGAAGACCAAGCGGTATTGCTTTATAATAACTACACTATTTACAGCCTTGATGAAGCATGAAGAAAGATTTAATTTTTAATGAACAGTTTATTTATTAATTGAAACAAAAATATATAGTTTCCCCTGTAGTGTCTTAAGAATTATCATAATCAATAATATGAATGCATAATTCTTATATTGTGCTTTTCTGAACACTCAAAGAAGCTGCACATTGCATATTCATTCACTTCATACTTGATGGTGCAGCCATAGCTGCCCTGGGGCAAACTGACGGAAGTGAGGCTGGTATATCTGCGCTATCCGCTCCTCCGATCACCACCAACCATTCACGCACACACCATTGTCATACTAGCCAATGTGGCTGAAGTCGCCCCACTGTAACACACTGGAACGGTCTCCCATCCAAGAACTAACCAGGCCCCGGCCTGCTTAGCTTCCTAGATTGGAAAGGATTGGGCATTGGCACGCAGGTATGACCACTCTTTCAGGCTTAGTAACTATTAATTAACCCTAATTCCTAACCCCATGCCACTAATGAAGTAGTAACTAATCCTGAATGAAATCCTGAAATCCTGCTCTTTGTGAATGAGGTCCTTCGTCATGCTTGAAGTGGTATCGACTGGCCTGTTGTGTATATTTTATAATCAAACACAGGGCGTTCTTGCTGCTAGCTACTTGTGTGCCAGCTTGCATTTATTTCATTGAGTTGCCATTTGAATTTCATAACAGCTGAATGAGGGATGAACAAGTCGTACAAACACACACATTATCTTCTTTATCTGCACACTTCCTCACTGCTGGCATGGCTAAATTTCTATTCTTAACAGCGCAGATTTCGGGTGGTGTTGCTTTCCTCGTCTTATCTTTTTTGAGCCTTCCTAATCTCTTTAAAACTTCTCACAGCTCACAAGAGTCCACTGGGGTGCCACTAGAAACCAATGGCTTAATTCATTCTGAGTAAACATCTATCTCGTATGAAGCCTTTGTGTGTCTCCATTTGGTGTTTTGTGGTTACACAGTTAGTGAGTAATGTGTGAGCAAGCCTCTTCGATTCTGAACTTTAAGACCTATTTTAATATCCCATATGGGTTGTCAAATTGGGTAAGGTTTTGAAATGATTAGTAATACCATTGTTTGTTTTTGTCTTTTTTTCCTAAGCACTTCCCGGTCCTGAAAAGCAGAGAGACTTGACTCTGGGTTTGAGCTTGTCACAGAAACCTCCAATTGGCAGACAGACTAATGAAAGCATTTGTAAATTGCAACCCCATGCAATAGCCATGCAACACAGTCTGCACTGGAACAGAAAATACAATACAGAAATGCAAATGAATCAATAATTACAACTTGTTTATCTATTAGAATGATTAGGTTGATTCACGGACAAAGCATCTCAGAGTTAGATATTCTTTAAGACTGATTTGATGTATGTTTTGTGACATCACAAATGTACACAGGGACAACTTTCAGACTAATCTTAAAAAGGGGGTTTTGTTTTGACAGACCAAGAGTAGGAAAGTATATGTACATTCCTATGGAAAAGCACAAGTTTTGTTGCAAAAATATTTTTTGTTTTTTTTCATTGCACTGTGTCAAAGTGCCCACTATTCGCAGGGAAATGAAACTGAAATGGCCCACCTTTTTGGGACTCAGAAATATCAGACTGAAATCAACAAAGTTCTATAAACCGTTTTTGACATCACCATCCAACAGGATGCAAATATGTATTTGTGCCTCAAAACACCTACTGTGGACACAGTAAATGGATACCTCTGACTGACATTGTGAGTGACATACGAAAAATGGAAACAAACATTGGGACTGAATTTAAAAATGGACAAATCTGAAAGATTTTGGACCAAATGAGACACTATGGACACTAAATGTATCAATGTCAAGGATGTCTTTTTTTTCTGTCATTGTTCTCGCTAGTCTTCTTCTGTTCTAGGTGTTAATTGAAAAAATGCACACAAAAAAAGAAAAAAAGAATAAAATTACAATAAGCAATCTTAAAGTAATTTTATAATTCCACTAGACCTATTTATAATTTATTTTTAGTGTTTTTATTTCACATTGCTGGCAACATCCAAATGCGAATATTCATAAATATATTTACTAAAGGTTCTTTGTCCTCACATCGCTTCCATTCTCATGCAAAACAAGGTTTAATCTTACTAGTGCAGAAATGAGGTCAAGAGATGCAAACACTGTTTTTGTCTAATTAGATTTAAGAACATTATCTGAAATGGTCTAATGTCTGTTTGGCAGACAGAAAAACAAGGTTATTCATAATTTACAGTATCCATGTGGGTTTAATGATCATAAAAGACAGTATTACAAATCAATTGACTATTATATTTGAGATACTTGAATGCTTTCTAAGTCAGCGTAAAGCAGAGAGAGCCAAGGGGCACGCTGACAGATGAGTGTCAGGGAAGACTGGCATTAGGAAAAGCAGCCTTAGGCCAAGTGAGCAGTCCTGAGGCAGTGTACTGCACTGACTCATTTAAATCAACATATAATGATTTAAACATATTTTAGATTAAAAGTATTTTGATACAGAAACAAAGTCTACATTTCTTCAACTCAAACTCAATTAGACAAACAGAGGATGAGAGGAGCGCTCCAACCCTTTCAAGATAACCTGGCGACTCATGAAGGCCACACTTTGAAGCAGTTTGGCCTGGGGCTTTCATCTTCACCTGACTCGTGATTTATCATCGCCTCACAGCCTCCGAATGCAGGACCCCTCCCTGCAGCCACCAAAGAAAACATGTGCCAATTCCCCACACCACAGAGACTTTGTTTTCTGCTGGAGGAAGAAGGCACATCCAGAAACATGGCTGCTGGGAACGAGGATTTTACTCCACAATGTATCTTTTTCTTGGTGATTTTTTCACAGCACAATGGTCTACTTAAGTTTCAATCTATATTAAATCTATTATGAGGAATAGAGAAATGTGTAAATGGGTTTGATTACCACATAAGCTTTCAAAACCAATTCATACTGAACATAGCAAATAACTGCAAATAATGGACTTAAATTCCAACATACATTACTGGGACAAAATAACTCACAAAAACACACAACTAATACATCGGAATAAATCTCTACACCATTAAAGTAAGAAAGAAGAAAAATTCTTCATTTGCATAATGTCCTCACTCCTGATCCTTTACAATATGTTTGTAAGGACGTCTTTTGAGACACAACTCACCACTTGTACTCTTTTAATACTGCAAGTATGTCATTGCACTCTAATAACCAACATTCCAACGAATACCAAAGTGTGTCGTCTCAATACAAGCATCTTCATGACAAGATCTCTTGACATTAACCCACAAATGTTACAACGTAGAAGCATGTCCTCTTTCATCAAGTTAGAGCGAGAGTTCATTTTACACTAGTCCATTGTTCAGAACAGATAGGCACCACCCACTCACAGCAGAGTTTTCATTTTTGAAAATTACTGTGTGAGATATTTGGGTTGTTCTGCGCTCATAAAGAGTTGAGTGATCTGTGCTTCTCCACGTAAGGACTGATTATATCTGTAAATTGAACTATGTGATTACAGGTACCTGTACCTTCCTCCTCTGCTCAGGTCTCTTGTGTAATCTAACAGAGCATGTTTCGTCAAATCAAACCTGGTGGTAAATCTGCGTCAATTAGTGATTAATGCATCGATTTTCTACAATTGAGCGCACACGTTAACTTTGACAACCCTAGTATAGAAATAAAACGTATTAAACGAATAATTCGGGAAGACCATTATAACATGGTTTAAAGCTCAATAAAGTGTAAGCTCTGACTCCTCTTTAGAGTCTTCCTGTAAAATGTGCTTTGTTATGGTACTCCTTTAGTCTCAGTTCTGGTTCAGAAACCATTGTCAAGAGGTGAGGTAAAGAGAAGTATTTATTTTGTTCAAGTCAAGCTTCAGATGTCTGCAGGCCAAAGAGCAGGGCTGTCAGACTTTGGGATCTACAGGCAAAGACACGTAGTAAACTTCTGCCCTCTACATTGTCCTGTCAGCGGTGCTTCACAAAAACTATAGTGGAACTTTATGAACTTTACTTCCAGGTTAAAAGTGAAAAACATTATTGCTCTTTGGATTCCTGTAGTGCCTTTCAAGACGCTCAAAGTGCATTATTCATCACTCCACAATGCCCCAGTGCAGACTTATGAACGCAAGGCTGCCAATCTGTGCCATCGGCTCCTCCAACTGCCCCCAATCACTCACACTATCATCACTTTCATACCAAGCAATGTGAGTGAACTGTCTTGCCCAAGAACACAACATTTCCTCTAGCCGCGCCACTGCTTGTGAAGTGTGTGATGATAACATGTTATGGATAACATGTTAAGATGTTATGGGGAGAATACAAAAAAAAACAACAACTGTGTAATCCACTTGGTGACATAACATCTTAAAATAAAGCGTAACATCACTGGCCAAAGAACAAACTAAGTGTGTATATGAAGGAATGATCCAATAATGCAGTTTTTGACATGACAGATAGTAGAAATACATCTTGTGTCATAAATGTCAGATAGGTCAACTACAAAATGTCATTGTCAAAGCCAACATTATCTGCAAAATACAAGTAGTTTGGGTTAGAAGTCAATGCAAAATGCAATCAATGATTTATATTTTTTTTTTGCTGGCATTTGGAACAGTTGATTTTTAATTGCAACTCACACGGCTGCATACTGTGAACCCCTGCAGTCTCTCAAGCGTTAACAAAGCCTTACTTAGTCTTTCACTTTCACTTATGAAGTCATGAAGCGAGGCCAGATCCCATGGGAGCACAGGTGAACAAATGTTAAAAGGCAGGTGTAAAGAGTGAAATTTAGCCTGGCTGCTTTTGTAAATGAGGTGCAATACATGGTGCAGCAACACCTGCCTATGCTATGCAAGTGAAAGGATTACGTCTTATAATGCAGCGTTTGTTTCTTTGTTTTTTGCCTGTGGTTCATTGAAAGGTGTTTCTGAAGTTACCAAATTGTCTCCTATAGATCCAGTAATTGTGGCCTGCGGTTCCAGTATCAAGCATCAAACTCTACACCTTAAATGGCAGTATTGATCGAGAACAACTCCATCTCTTTCCATTCGAATTTGGTAGTAAAACCTGTTGCGAAAACAAACAAACACATCAGTCAAACCTAAACGGCACTGATGTCATCGCCAAATGGAAATGCACTAACCTTCTTCTAATTTCTGCTCTTGTCTTCCCCTCCTGACTCTCTTCCTTCTTCCTCCATCTCCAAATTATGATCCAATAAACCCCACAATGACTTTGAATGGTCATCGAGCGCCTGTAAGCATCTCGTTAAATGCCACTTGAGCGATATACGATCCAAAATCAAAATATTAATTAAAAAGCAATTTCCCCCACTCCACTCCACCCCAACCTACATGATATGTTGCCTCTCGTTTTGTTGATCGCAGTATTTTTTGGCATCATCCTCCCCGCATCTGTTCTCTCGTTTCAAACTGTGCAATTGTATTCTCTGTTACCAGTGAAAACATGGGAGTGGAATGAGTCTATGGGCAGAAACATGGAAAAAAGATATAAGGAGGCATGGCTCGGTTGAAATGCAGGGAGTCTGTGGTGGTGTGGAATGACTGCCCACTAGTGTTGGAGAATGAGATGTTGAAGGAGCACACAGTCAGCAGCCCTGCATGACAAGTCAGCACTGCATAAACGGGATTGGCACAGTTAACCTCTAAAATGATATTCTAGAAGATGAAACACTTATTCTTTGGTGCACAGCGTCAGAGTCAGAGTCATCACAGTGCAGTAAAAGTCAGCAAGGTCTTTGTTTGATTGTTATGCTATTTTCTATGTTGTATACTATTCATTTATTGTCACTTACTCAGTTTCATATCTTGTATCATTTTGGGTTTAACAAAATCACTGCAGACCTCTTATTGAATGTTTTGCAAAAAATAAAATTAAGAAAAATGTTCACAAAAAGTCGTTTGCATTTGAGTTACATTTAGAAAAAGCAACACTGATCTAAAATCAAGGAAATAACATATACACCTCAAATATTAGCATAAAACAACACAACAAATTACAAAAAGTATACAAAAAGTACAAATCTAAATAGTTACCATAAAAATAAATTAAATCTTTAGCTTTCACAAAGTAGGCTCCATTAAACTGCGTAAAAGTAAATCACCTAACATTGTCCTACAATTCTTAACAATCAAATAACTATAAAATTCATAATATCATTGCATGTGGAATAGTGCAGTCTAGTACAACCAAAGCTAGTTAATTTTTAATGTTCTAAATAATTTAAATAGGTTTCTTGTTGATAAATAATATGTTTTTCTTTTCTCATTCTTCTTCAGCGTCTTTGTTCGTTTGATTGGGTTTAGTGTGCCATTAACAATAAAGGATAACACAGAAAACTCAAAAGTGAGTGAGAAAGAAAAGAACATGGTCGACTCTAAACCCTAATTGACCAGAACCTCTAAGACGACGTGGAGTTCAACGCGCTTGTGAGGCCAATGCGTGTGAAAGATGAGGAGGTGCATTTCAAGTACTGTCATGTCATGGAGTCATAAAAATGCCGGTACTTACAAACCTTTGCCACCATAAATTCGATGTCTTTCCCCCGTCTTCTTCTGTGCGGACCGTCTGCATTGTTTACATTTATTCTCTGACTCCGACACAGAAGCTCTTGTTTGCAAAAATGACGTATCGCCATGCAAATGTATACAGTATAAGAGAGTAAATAAGTACAGTCCCACTGACGATGAAAGGGTTGGATTATATTTTACTGTAATTTAAAGAGTCCACCTGAAGAGCCCTGCTGCGCTCCTGTGGTGAATCTTAATGATCACAGTACAGGTTATTTTTCCGGTACATCTCACTCGACAGTGACAGTAAACAGGCTAAATTTGGTTTTCTTTACCAGCCCATCTCTTCCTATTTTCCACCTCTCTCACAAAACACACCAAAACAAATTTCTGTGTGAGTGTCTGCAGTTTTCCCGGGATATTTCCATGCCGCTGTGGAAGTGCACTCGCTCATCATTATAAGGAGAAAATGGCGTTGCGAGCCGCCAAGTTGTGATAAACACATGAATACATGAATATATGAACGCAGGCAGCAGCAGTGAGCCAATGTGTTGTTGAGTGAAGAGGTTTTGGGGCCCTGGCTGTTTACATTGTGGGGAGCAGTCACAGAGCTTTCATGGCCTGTGTGGAAAACTGTGTCTTACCACACTCTCAGCGGATGTCATTAAAGCCCCTTTCTCCACCAACCTTTTGTTTGTATGTATGCAGTCCAGGAAATAAAGATGGAAATCTCCTCAATGATGCCAAAAAGCAATCAATATGATAATTTCCTATTTTCCCCATTCACCTGAAGCCGTAATGCACTATATTTACGTTCACTGTAAGAGTAATTCATTTTAATGTGTGCACTGGAAGTCATTGTTTTGCCGGTGACTGACACAGAAACACAGTCACATTGACATTATTTTTCAGCTGTATTAACAGAGCAGTGTGTATATAAAATGTACATGCTATTTCAGTTTCACTGTATTTTGGACCAGTATCCAAGACATAGCTACAATATTTTTTATGCACTGGATCAAAGCCACGGACATATTTAAAGCTAGACAAAGCCACTGCTGTGGATTTTCTGTAAACACTATCAAAAATAAACAAATTAAATGGAGCTCTGTTTCTTTCAGTCGATTGGGAAGTTTATTATTATTCACAAATGCACAGGTAAAATAATCTGTTCCTACCAAAGTTGTCTGTGGCTAAAAGAAAAGATAAAAGAGCCAGACCAATGATAAAACGCATCTTAATAATGAGGTGGAGTGCCACATTGGACACTCAGACCAGTCAGAACCAGTTTAAAGGACAAATATTATGCAAATTTGACTTTGTTGAGCTTTTAGCCATGTTTTAACATTGTTCCGTCATCATAAACATACCTGGAGTAGCATTTTGTTTGATTCACGTTTGTTTGATGAATGCTCGTTTGTAAATCCTCTCTCTCCAACACTGTGTTCTGAACTCCTTTGATGTGTGACGTAGATGATGCTGATTATCCCAGAATCTTTTGCTGTTTTAAGTCCTTAAATCATCAGCCACTCTGAACATTTCTTCCGTCTAATCACTACAACACTACAATAACAACTTCATCAGATCAACTATTTACTGCAAAGCATTGTGGGTATATATTTACATGTATGTAAGTGCCTCTACAGCAGTAGATGGAGCCGCAGCTAAGTCAAAAAGGCATTTCCCAATGCAGTGATAAAGTAATGTTTTTATATGTAAAAATATTTTATTTTTAGTTTAGTTTAGTAATGTCAAACTGAAGACAGAGAGACAGAGAGCAGGTTTAAAGGCAGTACAAAAAATGCATAATGTTTTCTTTAACTTAGAGAAAAAACAGTATATGGTCTGAGGCAGTGGTCCCCAACATTTTTATCACCGCGGGCCGGTCAACGCTTGACAATTTTACTGCGGCCTGGAAGGGGAGGGGCGTTTATCATAATAAACATGAATCCACTGTGTACCTGTTTTTTTTTTTGTCTTTTAATCCAGGGTGCTTGGTCTCTAAGTGGCGTAGCAGCTTTGAAGGCTTCATTGCCTCATTAGAGCCGGTCGCCACAGATTATGCAGAGCGGGCTCTGTGTGGGACTCACCTGTCGCGATAGGTCCATATTTCACATAGGATTCCTGGTATTGTCTGTTAAAAGCTTTCTTTTTCTTGGAAGCCGTAGGCTCTTGTTCTGTCTCTTCTGAGCCTTTTCCCCTTCGCAAAGAAACTTTCCAATGACGTCTGTTTCTTACTCCTTTTGTTAGCTTGGGGGTTAAATTTTAGCACTCAAGTGACTGAAATGTAACCTAGAGAATCCAATCATTTTTCAAAATAAGAGATTTTTCAAAATAAAAGATCGCTCAGACTCTGATAATAAATGTATTGTTTGTTGTGCGGCCTGGTCCCAATTGATCCACGGCCCGGGGGTTAGGGACCACTGGTCTAATATCGTAAATATTAACCCTAAAGACAATAACTTGAGCAGCCACGGTCTATCTTAGCACATACATGATTAGGTCAAGAAGGCAATGTTCACTGAGACATGTCTTAACTGTTTCAAGTAAATGACCATTCCAGTATTAAAACTATAGATAAATGACATTTTTAAATTGTAGCTTCAATATGAGGAAAACTGCTTATTTATCAAAATATATCATGTTGAGTGTCATTGGTTGTGACAAAACACAATCTTAAGACAATGCCATATGGAAAACAAAGAAGAAGAAAACAAACAACAGTGAAAGAAGCAGTGAAGTTAAGCTTTTGACAAATGAGACTGAAATGATTCTCTTGGTCTGCGTATAAAACACTGTATTGCGCAGTGATCACATAATTCTATAGTCTATTTGCAATTAAGGTCTCCAGACATGTCAAATACCAAACAGTTGAACTTATTTTTTTAATGCACAGCACAGCCTTGAGAGTTGTTTTTTTTTTTAAACAATGGTCACGACTCGTGTCTGTACGCATGTTTTCTTGCCTCCTGATTGACAGCTGTGGAATCGAGGAACTAAACCTTTGAGGAGGCAAGGTAACAGACATGAAGCGCGCCTTAAATAGTACTTGTTTGAGTTAAATGGGTTCAAGTGCGGAGGTTTGTGCTCCTGTGTATTTTGTTGAGCATAAAACAACAATGAGCTCTTGTTGTGGTGTTGGACATACTAGGTTTTTGTGGTTTGTGTTACTTTCAGAGATTAATGGTCAACACATCAATCAATCCTTTTTTACCTACAATCCTATTTCATCTCAGTAAATAAAGTAGTCAGTTATCCGTGATATCAGAGGAAGTCTGTGTCAGTCGGGTATAAAACTTTTGTTCATGTTTGGCACCAGTATTTTTTCTTCACATTTTTCTCCAGTCTGTGTGTGCTATTCTCAGTTTGTCCTCAGTGCATTCTGACATTCTGAAAATAGAAAAGCATCATGCAACAAATGATTTTGTATTCCAGATAAATACAATCGGTTGATTGAAAAGTTAATTTAGGAACTAAATGGCGCATGCACTTGAAACCTCTTGAGTGGTTCTGGTCCAAGTGGATGTCAGTCCTGGACCATCTGCAGTCTGTCCGTCTGTGGGAGTAGGATCTCTCCTTCACTGTGGTTCTCCAAGAGGTTTCTACTTTTTCGCACAGGTTTTTTTGTAGTTTTTTGTTGCAGCGAAGGAAGGTGTTTGGGCATTACAAAAATTAATTGAATTCAATTGAACTGAACTGAATTCAAGTCCTTGCTATGGATTCTGTATACCTGTACTGTGTTGTTTTTATGTGAGCAAGCCAAAGACAAATTGCTGTCATCACTGCATTTGACAATTAAGTTATTATTCTATTCTAGTCTATACAGTATTGATATCGGTGAAATATCGGCAACAACATGACAAACTGGTATTGGCCCATTGTAATTCTTAATAGTAAACATTCATTTCTCGGCAGTGAGCTTTGTTATTTGGCGCACATTTGCCTTGTCAATCCGGCTGCACGTTGTAAAATACCAGCACTTTTTTTTTCGGAGGGGAAAAGCATCATGATGATTTATACCCTCTCATAAAAGCACTGTAAAACTCCAAGGTTAGTCAAGGGCACCGAGCCTCCCCGCCTGGCTTAGCATTCGAGGTTAGCACCGGCTGTCCCTAAACAGACAGCCTCTTCCATATCACATTTTATACGTATCCCACAATGCAGTGGCGCTGTGTGACCCTGACGTACCGCTCCTGGTGGGACAGGCGATGGAAAAATGCACCTTGAAGTCTAAATGCTTGTCTTTGCTGTGCATGTGTACATGTTTATGTCGGCAGAAACTTCAGAGGACATTTTTAGGAGAAAGCGTCACACTCCAACATGCTGTGGCCATATTTGTGCGTCAACTCCGTGGTGAAAGTGCCTCCTGGTGACTATGATGTATTACATGTCACTGCGATACATCCCCGCTGAATACTAATGCAGGCATCTGTGAACGCCGAGGCTAGAATTTGTGTGCCGCAGAATTCCTATCAAGTTTTTAGAGGGCGACATCGTCTTTGAGATCCAGCAGGAGTGTGGGTTTTACAAAAGCATGAAGTGACGTGATGTTTATTTCCACTGTTCTAAAGTGCAGAAAGAATGAGTGAACATGAAGCGACCCTTTATACTTGATCTTTATTTTTCTGACTTTCTGGCGTTAAAATGGAAAATTATGGATGGAAAAGAATACGTACTGCTTCCCCAAATACAATAAAAGCAGAGCTACTTGGCCTGTTGGTAGATGTTGCACAAAACTAAACCGGCTCCTTTGATCAGCGAAATAAAGGCATCCCTGACTGTATGAATGTGTTTGTGTGTTTGGTGGTGATCCAAGATGCAGTATCACAAAACGACTGCCATTTTACATCATTGTCTGTTAGAAAATAACTAATAAACCTCTTCTGCATAAGCCATCCAGACTGTCTCCTGCCTGTTCATCAATATTCCACGGACTACCTGTTAAACGTCTACAACACTCCACAATCGGACACACATTGAGCCTATATATCTTATGATTATAGCTCTACATAGTGCATTTTCACTTCTCTCTTGTACTGTTCACAAATGGTTTACTTCCTACCTCACGGAGATGATATGTAATGTTATTCCAAGGTCCATGAAATCCCATGTGGTGTGCTCCAGGGTTCAGTTTTAGGCCCCGTTATAAGAAATTATTGATACCACTTAATAACACTTTTTTAGGTCATAATAAAACATGAACAGAGACTTCTTTCATAGTCAACAAATGGTTTATTGAGAATGAGAATGATTTATTGAGTAACTACTTTATTAAATACCCTAACCCTAAATTCTAATCCTAAACCCTTAAATAAATAGTTACTAAGTCTAAATAATTCTTAGTAAACTATTTGTTCATTCTGAATTACGTCTTTGTTCATTCATTATTAAGGCTATAAAAGTGTAGTGTTACTGAATTATTTTAGTTGTCCTGGTAAATCACTTTGATTTACTTGAATGAAAAAACTCAAAAAATAATTTGATTTGGTCTACTATTTCGCCAATAATCTTGGACAAATATAGAAATGCTATCGTTTTAGGGGAGCTACTCAATTCATTCATTTAAATGTAAAAAGTAACTTCCAAGCAAAGCCTTGTAACGCTGTTTATTTTCTGCTCTATTTTATGAATTCTGAATGCTCCGAGTCCTATTTATTTTCTTACTTTGAAGTAAGCGAGGTGTCTGCCCAGCTAAAGCCTGGGTTTACGCCTCTGCAGCTGTGAAAGACTCTGGCTAGAGCTGTGCAACAATGGTGATGTGAAGGCTGGAACTTAGTGTTTAAAACGGCGGCAAAGGTTGTGCGCGCAAAGCCTGTAATTTATTCTGCCTCTTGTTGCCTCAGAAGGACACGGAGAGGATTTGTGGTGATGGGAGGTCTTAAACTCCTCCTGACCCTCCAACCCACCTGAGAAAGAGCGCAGAGTGTTGTGAACATTAGATATGCAACTTGTGCTGTGTGCCGTTGATAGCGTCGGGGGCATTAATCATACTGGAGGGGCAGGAGGAGGTGGAGAAGGATACGGCGCGACTAAGATGTGCCAGTCCGGTGATTTGTTGGGAGTGTTAAACGGTGTCAGAACGAGGCGGGATTTACAGGCGTCGTGAGCACACATTATTGTCGCTGCCATCGCTGAGTGGCCATTAGGCGACTTAGAGGAGCCATTGACAAACAAGGCAACAAACAAGCAGTTTATCAATCACAGGAAAGGCACCGGGGTCAATGGCTTTGTTAAACGTCTAATTTAAAATGAAGTAGAGCACTTCTATTCATTTGAGCTGTACGGTACTCTTTTAAGGACACCACTGGGCTGTAATAAATGTTTTAATTAATATTATTCCACTCAACGGTCGGTAACTGTGGCTGCTTAAGAGACACTAGAGATAACTTTTTAGTGACAAACTTTATCTCGTGGAGGCCATGAATCATTTGTGAGTAAGATATTCTGAAACTATTCCAAAGAATCAGATTAACACTTTTTCGTCTTTGAAAGTGTAGCTCTACATAAGCTCTCGAAGTTTCATATAAGCGATGTTGGCTGTTCTTCTAAGAAAGAATGACTCATGGAAACATCATTTTCAGTTTGTGCCAACGTAGGTTTAAGCAACAGCAACAGCTACAGTCCTAAAACATTCAATACCATTTTCAGTGACAATGTCTCGCTAGTCTTGCTTGACCAATCAACAGGTATTATTTTGCAACTGTTGGGAGAAATGTATCTAAAATGACTAGCAGCACATAATGCTAGCAGCACATATTACTATACAAGGCTCAATATCAGTCTCGACATGAACTCAATCCCCAGCTCTGACATTTGGACGAATGCCGCTCACCACTCTTTCCCTTATTCCACACTGCTTATTGTTTTGTTCGATGAAGCATAAGGGCCAAATCAGAATAAATAAAGACATACAACTTTATTACAACTGTCTGTGATGTTTAATCTCTGCTAAGAGTGAAATCCTTGTCGGAGAACAAGGTGGAAAGCAGGAGTAACTTTGCTAATTGAACTGTCTCAGATGTTCTTTTGAAAATCTAATTCAGGTCAGTTTTCACCCTGCCTCATCTCAGGGCTCCAGAGCTTCAGCTGCAAATCAATGCGTTAACCTCTTACAAACCAGTCTGTTGAGTGTCTATAAAGGCAAGCAGCGCAGCAGCCAGACCTCAATTTATTCAACAATTTATAATGTTTTGGTTTTGCATTTTCACAAAACTGAAAATTGAACAAGGTTGGAGAATTAGAGGTGAGACCCTGTGATGTTCCGCTCTCTTTTTGCAAAAGGCAGCAGAGCAACGTGATTAAATGGTCATAATAAAATTTATGGCTGCAGACCATGAAGTACTGTGATTTCCATAAAGGGAATGGCAAATCAGCCGAGCCAGGAAGAGATATGGATTGTACAGAGTGCGTGGGCTGTAGATGGGTCAGAAGCTATTAGCGCTGCAGAAGTCACCAAGTCAGACTGCACGAGTGGTTTTGTCTTTGTTTTGTACACAAAAACCAAAACATATTATATTTTACTTTGTAGATGATTTGTTATTGTTTTTATTGATTTATCTAGATCTGCCAAAGGTTATACCTGTTGTCTTTGCAGGACTAACAAACATGTTTTTAAACGGCAGACATTATTCCTATCCTGTCTTATTTTAATTTTGGGACCAAAGATTGACATGTAGAGATGCCGAAAGACCTGAAACTTCCCAGTTGTGATGTTTTAAACAGTAATATATTGCATCTGTTTCCCACTATACTTTTGTTTGTTGATTTATTTTGTGTCATTGACATTTAAGGTCATTGTTGAATGGTTGTTTATCTTTAAAGCAAGCCATCTTTCACATGGACAAATCCCAATAATCTGCTTAATCTTTTGGCTATTGATTATTGGCCACTTGGGTCATTAAAATGTGTTTAGCTCCCTTGAGCACTTTTCATCCCTTTGAACATCTTTTTGTATTATTCTAAAGGAGGTCAGACTCATGCATGTCTTTAGACAGAAGAAGAACCCACAATAACACGGGGAGGACATGCAAATAATAATTTAACTCGGTTAAATTATAGTTATTCACCCATAACTACTTGCATCTTGTATATGGATTACTTATTTACTTATAAATGTAATTGTATATGTTTTTTGTAACAGCAACTGTAGTTTCAACGGTTTATTAAGCATTTTGAGTGACTATTAGGTGGAAAAGCGCTCTATAAATAAAAATCATCATAAGGCCACAACCTCGATCCTATTGCCATCTATAGTCCTATTTAAATGAGCTATAAGTACAGCACTTACAGATTACTTAAATTGTGTCTACATTAAGCTATAAAGTTGAACTAAACATTGGACTTGCATTGCTAAGATTAGCCCATAAGTCACGGCAGTGTCAGATTTGTGCTTACAATTACACTTTCTCCACATGCTAACCTATTCCAAGGCCGTCCTCACACACCCTCCGGTTCTGCCTGCTCTCCTGGGAAAAGCATAATATGAATGGGCTGTAACACTATATAAATGTAGTAGTAAATAAATGCCCCTGCAATTTATACTCCACATAAAAAATGCACCAAAGATTTTCTCATGTTGAAGAGGCGAAAGGAGATGGCCTGCTCAATGATAAATCTGAACTAAGATTACTGACTATATATCTTATACTATACAAGGAAATTGTACTTTGTGGGAAGGAGTTGTAAATCCAAATAAATGTTGCTAATAATAACCTTGAGGCTCTTTTTATACATTCAATCATGTATTTCTTTTCTTAACCCTTGTACTCTCTAAGTTTAAGAAATGCACATTTGGTCAAAGAGCAATATACATTTTCATGTCAGGAAAAAAATACCTATTTTATAAAAAAAAAAAAAATGGCATAAATTGTATGTTAGGTGCTTTTTGGGCCACACATGAAAGTTTCATAGCAATGAAATAAAAAATAAAACAAAACATCTAGATGGGTTCAAATGGACCGAGGTTTTTAAAGGAAAAAAATATAATGCATTTTTCATATTGTTATTAGCCTCTAAACATGCTCTTGAGTACCTTAAAAAAAAGTATATTATTGGTCCCTTGCGCTTACACAATCTACTGAAGTTAGCGCTGAACAGACAGTCCGGTCTGGGTTAGCAGTAGCAGTTATCGTGTTTAGGTGGCAGAAATGCTCAGAACAACTCTGGCGATGATGATGTAAGGACTTAAAACAGCAGAAGATGCTCAGATAAGCGATGTATGAAATCTGAAAATATGTCCCAGAACAAGGAAGTTTAACAAGAAGGTTTTGGACACTCGGAGGGGGGGGGGGGATTTTCCTTCAAAACAGCGTGAATGCAGCTGAATGGAACTCCAGGTATGTTTTTGATGACGGTACATTGTTGAACATGGTTCGAAGCTCAAAAAAGTCACTGTAGCAGAATATCTGTCTTTTAAGTGGTTGCACACACATTGGCAGCTTATAACATTGGTGTATCTTTAATCATTTTGTTTTCTTACAGTTTGGAATAAATGAATGAATGAATGAAAAAAGAACAATATTTATATATCCTGTACATACAGACACACATTTGACCAAAATAATTGTATCTGCAACTTCATTATACACTTTTGTCTTTGTTTTCTTGTGATTACCTATTCACACAACACAAAAACGTTTAATAAACTATTTGTTCACTATATATACATATATTTTTTCCCCAAAGTGTCACCAAAAATGCTTCAAAAATAACTGATGATACAACATTAAAAGCTTTTAAAAGTTACAAGGGGATATTTCTGCACTTCTGTGATTCATTTTACATAATTAAACCTCAACTAATATGTTTAAAGACATATTTTAACACATCTGTGGGACTGACATAAAATCGTCAGAATTTCTATCTTGCCCTCAATCTATCAGTATATAGTACATTCAGAAAGTTTTCATACAGTATAAAACAAAAAACGAGAGGATCAGGGCGATCTGAAGGAATGTCACATCAGCTGTTGCAATATCCAGGTAGCAAAAGTACAGAGAAGTGACCCGTTAGCAAGGTGACACCCTGACTCCCCTCCCCCCCTCGACCGATCCGGGACGACAAGGCAACGGGACGCAGCAGCAAAAGCCTTTCAGCCCCAGCCAAGGTTTTGATGTCCTGAGCCAAACACGGCTGCGCACTAAAGATAGAAACCTCTTATCAATTAGTGGCTGAAGACACCCCACTCCGCGCACCTTGGTCAGATAATTTGCCCTTGTGCGGGGCGATTGGATTCCCACCTCTCTATTTGTCTGCCCCTCCCACTGCCCTTCACAGTCTGGCATAAACACCGCACTCTCCCAGGATCGTCTTTGATACCAGCGGTAACCTTTAAAACTTCCCCAACAAAGTAGGGAAAGAGAAACTATTGTCAAAATAACTTTCTGACAGAGCCGAAGAAATTATGTCTTCAAACAAATGCTTCAAATTCATCTTTAGTTATCTATTTCCACCATTTGTTAGATTCTCTGAGCTGCTTTTGGCTTAAGGTGGGGAGAGAGGTAGATCAAAACAAATAAAATTATTCACTTTATACATTATGACAAAGTCCAAAGGATGAAACACACCAAGATTAGAAAGATGCAACATGGTAAATCAAAATTCATTATATCTGAAATTATGTAACGGTAAATACTTTTTGAAGTTTTTTACTTTGCATTGGACATAAGTACATCATAATTTTACATTTTGTACGTTGTAAAGAGCAATATTGACCTAAAACAGCTTAGTAATAGAAACATATCCACTGACTTCCTGTTCATAATTACGAAACCGATAAGCCCCGCCTCTTCATATAGACATTTTTCAAATAATCCAATGTAAGTACAGAGAAGTGGGCAGTGAAAACAGGAATTTTATGACTGCTCACGCCTCTGATCCAGAAAAAAAACCGGGATGAACTCAAATATGCAGGAATCCCTCAAAATACAACTTTGAGCAAACAAATGATGAGGAAACGCCGTTGTAACAGCATAATATGTCCCCTTTAAGACACTACAGGAGGAAAGGGGAAAAAAATGAATATCTGAAACTTCTCCTGTCGTTTACTCACATAAATAAAAAATAAAAAAAGTATATGTTTTTCATCATGTAATGTTTCCGTATAGAATTAAGGCATTGTGTTTCTAAAATAACATCCAACATTGCACATATTTGGGACATTTAAATCTAAAAAATGAGAATTGACCCCAAAATTGATTTATTTTTTTTTTTTCATTCTTTAATAAATCTGGATTAGAATTTGATTTAACAAATCCTTCTGCACTTTTTTCAGAATCTTTTTCAGCACAAGCTTGTAAAGACTGGTGTGTGTAGGTGCTACTTTAATCTTCATATCCTGGAGAAAAATGCATTTTTAGAAAACAGCCTTTGAAGTTCTTATGTCTCATAGAAATATGTGGATGAAGATTAAATGAAATAATAAAACATCTTTAGGAGCAGATTGGACAAGTTTGTCGTTTCCACATGAAAGTATTTATGTTGAGAGACCAAACTGACTTTTTCTGCCTTAAAGTAGTTAGCAATCTGTATAATGTAATAAAAAACAAGTCAAAATATGCGTAGTAATAGATCTTTACGTAGAATTAATAGCTATCTCTATGATTTAATATTGTTTATGGTTAGGCCTTGATTGTAATTTATTCATTTACTCACTTTGTAGGAATATTTATTGGATCATCTTTGAAACTAGAAACTTGAAAGTACCTGAAAAAACTAAAAATAACAAACTCTGACACTCTGTGGTAAAAAAATAAATGAATACAATACAAGCTCTTGCTAATACGCGCTACAACCTCGTTCGGTAAAAAGCGTCTTGCACATTTTATAATACAGTTTAACTTGGGGCCACATCACCTTGTTCATGTTTCTTCTTGTAAGTCTTGTCTTTCCTCCGAAGCAAATGTGACACCTAAATATTTCAGCGGATACAATGGATACATCCCACTCTCTGTTAAAGATATACTTGTGGAAGAGCCCGGTACGTGGTTGGAATAACAAATCCTTTGAGAATGAAGTTTCCGTGTTCTCCTTTACCCCTTTAATAAACATCACAGGCGGCTCTGTTATACCAAGTGGGCTCATGCAAAAAACTATACCCTTTATCAGGAGAACAAATTCAATCCACTCCGTTGAAAGATTTATACATTCATGCAAGTTTTACGCCACTTGGAGCGCTAATGGCTTTTAGTACTAGAGCCCCAAGGAGTCATTGTGCATGAAAACCAGAAAACGCAGAGCAGCACTTATACCGCGATGTCAGATTACCGTAAGGGAAAAAAACGGTGTTGACTTTGGACACCGTTTTCCAAAATGGTGTGTTTTGAAATGAGAATAGACAACGTCCAGAGTAGTCAGCGTCTTTTCTATTTTTACATGACAAGCTTCCATAATTTCAGCAGGAAGTATTCACAAGCTTGAAATATTTATACTTGGGAAAAATAAAATAAAAAAGATTGTTTTAGTTCAGGGTGCACGGTGGCAGAGCGGCTAGAGCTTCTGCCTCTCAATAAGGAGATCGTGGGTTCGAATCCCGCACCACCCCAACATCGTGGTTTCGAATTCCGAACCACCCTAACATCACACGATCTCTCTGGGTGGAGTCTGCATGTCCTCCCCGTGTTACCGTGGGTTCTCTCCGGGTTCTCCGGCTTCCTCCCACCGTCCAAAGACATGACTGTGTAGGTTAATTGAGAACTCTAAATTGTCCCTAGTGAATGATTGTGAGAGTGAATGGTTGTCTGTCTCTGTCTCTCTGTGTTAGCCCTGCGACAAGTTGGCCACTGTCCAGGGTGTACCCCGCCTACGGCCCAAAGTCACTGGGATAGGCTCCAGTCACCCGCGACCCCTAACGGGAATAAGCGGTAGAAAATGAATGAATGAATGTTTTAGTTCATTGCTGAAGAAGAAGAAAAAAAATAGGGGCGATTCTTTTTTTTTTCCTTCTACTGTTTCATTCTTTTTATTTATTTTTTTGCCAAGAAAGTTTGGAGAATTTCTGTGCCAAGATGAAAGTCAAAGATACCAGTGTTTCCCAACCAGGGGTACAAGGTTACCAAAGGGTACATTTGTAATTATCAGGGGGTACTTGGAATGGGTTCAGGTTTTAAACGAAGATGAAATGTACTTTTAACTGAAAAATGTCATTAGTTGTAAATTTTGCATCTTTTTAGAGTGTCTTGAACCATAAATATATTTAAAACAAAAAATATAATTGTAATAATTGACTATATTCGACTAGTTAACCAATTCATTTGCAGAAAACTCAAGTTAAGAGGTACTCAACCTTAGAGGGTACTCGAGACAAAAAAGGTAATAGTGTATCTTTAACCAACAATCACAGACAGGATGGACATTATAACTGACTTTCAAAAAAAGGAAACACACAAAAAAATGACGTTTGAGGTTAATAAATGTGCCTTAATTTTTCATTGGAATCCTTGTCCTTTTATTCAAAATTGTATTCTGGTCTTGTTTGGTTCTTCTTGCTTTTTTGTGTGTGTATGTTTTTGTTGTTTTGTTTTGTCAAAAGAGGAAAATTGACCTTTTTGATCGACTTTAGACCAAATGTGGCTTATACCCTGGACCAAATGTGCTGTAAATGTCTTTCATTAGATATCTTGTGTTTTTGTTTTTTGCGCTCTCCCCCTCTGCCATGTTCAGTGTTTGGTATTTTATTTGTTTAAAGAAAGAAAGAAAGAAAAAAGAAACAATTAAAGAAACTGGCTCAATGGGTGCAATTAAGCTTGTATTCTTTGATTAATGTGCATTTTTGCTATAACTTTAAATTTGTTTCAATCCTTCCTGTGCAGTTGTGATTGGATCAAAAATAACCTACTTTAGACTCTTTGCTGTACCGTATATTTTCTGTTTCTTGCACATACATTTTACCTCACCCTCCTTTCCTCTTTTCACCAAGTTGTCTTCATATCCTGCCCCAGCCACTCACTGGATTTCTGGTAAAACATGTAAAATACCATTCATTACGCCGGCAGCACGTGTTGTGAGCAGAGAACCCGGGAGAGCGATGAGAGAGTGGCTAAATGTCTTTCTAAGAAGATGGAAGTCAGACATGCTCCACTAGAACCTGGAGCACCCAATAAATCAAGCAGCGTCTTCTGCCACAAACCTGTCAGCCTATTAGGGACACACAACTGTGAAGACAGAAGGTGCGCATGGATGAGATGTGGCCAGGGAATCGGAGAGAAAACATCAGATAGAGAGGCAAGGGTTGGACACACATGACAGCAATTCTGACAAAATACTCCGTTACATTTACTCCTAACGTTTATTTTGTACTCATAAGATGTTTTATTGTGGAGTAATGTGTGTTTTTTCCTACTAGAGTAATATTTTGTACTGACAGTCCTCTTGATCTTACGAGAATAATTTATTTCATTGGGGTTAAACTTTGTGTTACTGTAGACTTTACCATGTGACCACCTAAATGTGAAGGTACAGTTTATCTACCATAGTGTTACTCATTATACACAGATTAGTTTAGAAATCAGTGTTTTACAACGTGTGGTAATTTAGTCTTATTTTGACACTAGCTGTGGTTACATGCACACACAAAAAAAAGTCTGATTTCTGGAGTATACGATTAACGAAATAACGTGTGAGTAATCACATGAGATTTTGTGGTTATAGTGTCATTTTAACTCCAGAAATGCATGTAATAGCCACTGTTTTTATTAAAAGGTAAGAACAATCCAAAAATGGCCAATTAACAATAAAAATAAAACCTAAATTACACCCAACTGCAAAATAAAGCTATCATGTGAATTTTTACTAGCAACAACAGCAACAACAACAACACTGTAATACTTTATGATAAGTACACTTTGATTAGGCTAAAGAAAGCATAAATGAATTAACAAATAATCTATTAAGAACAGTTCAATTGTAGTAACTATTTAACTCTAAATCCTAACCTTAAACTCTCAATAAAGTCATAGCCTGATTCATTCTTAATAAACTATTGTTCATCATGAGCTTTGTTAAGGCTAATCAGTGTATTTATTGGAAAATGGGTACCACTTTATAATATTTACACCTTATTTTGCCTTAACAAAGCATTAACAAATGTATTAAACAAACTTAATTAAGGTGTAGGGTTAGTAATTAGGATCAGAGTAAGCGTTAAGCATTCTTAATAAACACATTTTCTCTATGAATGAAGTCTTTGTTGTGTCTTTGTTGTATTAAGGCATAAGTTATAAGTGTAGTTGTTTTCGTTTCCAAAAATTATACACACAATACAGTTTTTTACAACCTTTGGCCTTCCTACCTTTGCAAAAACATAAAGGTTTTTCCCCCTTTTTGTCTGTGACTTTCTGAGTGCTGAGTGAAGTCCGGAGGAAGCGTGGCATAAAAAGTGCCACTGCTGATTGTTAATAATTCAACACTTTCCAATGGCTCAAAAATAACTGTTGGAAAAAGCCTGGCTCTGACATAGTTTCAGCGTGTTCGGAGCTTGTTGACTTCAGAGCTCGTGTCAGTCCGAGTGCTACATGCTGCTCCCCGCGCCAGCAACGTGACCCTGTTTTCTCACAGTCCTTTTGGCGCAGGTTAGATTGAAAAAAGAAAATGAGTAAAGCAAATATAATAACAAATGCTTTCAATACAGAGTTGCAGTGCGCACACAAATAGTTGGTTGAACTCAGCTGAAATAAAAAATCAAATCCAACCAATCCTGACGTGAATTTATACAGCACCTTTCAAGTTTACCAAAGCGGTTTACGCTGCATTATTGATTCTTTCCCCGTGCTCGGTGGTGGTATGTGTGCAGCACAAACAACCTTTTAGACCACTGTCCACACATCACACAAGGCAAAGTGGGTGAGATGTGTTGCCCAAGGACACAACAACAGCGACAGTCCTAGTTTTAAGAAGACTGAGATGTGTTTTGACAAGTGACATTTGATATCTTTTTATTATTATAAAATGTACAGCACTACCAGAGAGTAAAGACAGAATAAATTCACCAAATAAAGACAAAAGAAATACAATTACGGCACATCCATCCTACAAAAACGTCACACTTAGCTGAAATTCTTCTAAATACATCTTTTTTTTTTTCATTTGTCTAATGTCAATAGCTATGTCAGTCCAGTCTTTGAAGGTTGGCTCAGTCTGTGTCATCCATTTTCTGAAAAGAAAGAACTGATTTCATGCCTGGGGTTTTAAGCCCCAATTATGCCCAATGTTGATGAAATGTGACGTAATTTTCCAACAGAACTCCCTCCAATTGTGTGCTTTTGTGGTCCTCCATTCTGATGTACATATATTTTCCCACTCTTCGTCTCTCAAAACTAAGAGAAAGATAATGTATTAAATTGATGTTGCTCTTTTTTCTGACTTGCATATATTAGAACAGCAACAGTGTGGACAGACAAGTGCACAGTGGTGTGGCCCTGGTGATTCTAAAAGACTCACGCGGATCCTTTATTCTGGCCTGAATATCTTAAAACAAACCTTGATTCATTCAAACATGGAACTTGCTGGGAGAATACATTCACTTAGTCATTTAACCGAAGACTAGTCTAACAAAAAAACAAATATAAACATTAGCTTAAAAGCCTGGAGCACACTTATCGTTCACAAACATACACAAACCAGTGTATGTGTTTCTATGTGAAGCCCAGACAAAACTACAGAGCAACATTAAACCAAGGGAGACTGAACATCTCTCAGATCTTTCTTCTAAAGTAGTAAATGAAAGAAAGGAAAATTGTATCTTTTTAAGTATTAAACTAGTTTGTGATTGATGATAGATCAGTATTTCACACATGTGTTTTGTGACCTAAAGTCTATTTGGTTTCATGGCGGAACGTGTCATATTATTTATATTCCTATTTTACACTAAAATGCTAGTGAAAAAAAGATTTTTGATTACATTTAGAACTACATTATCTTTCAAGCAGAATTTGTATCTTTTACATCTTTAATTCTGAATTTCTTTTGAAGGCAGTTGCTATGCTGTGGTTGAACATGAGTCTTCGGTCACACATGTGGAATAAGTGTTAAGACTTCATCAGAACTGGTGAGATTTGTCGACTTGAAGGTGTTGTGTCAAACGATCAGAGGAGTGTGAAGACTTTACACTGCACTCTCACAATTAATCTACTCAAATTACTGAAATAAGTTGTAAATTGGTTAAATTCTGAATTACTTACTGCATTGAACTGACAAGGTCAACTTTATTCATAGCTCATTTACAACAACTTGCGGTGCCTAAAGTGTTAGACGGAACAATCTGATAATTACAAATAGAAAAAAAAAGTACAATCAAAACAGCGCAAAACAGCAAGAGTAAATACAGATTAGAAAAAAAAAACTCAATTTGTATTAAACGCAAGTACAAATATAATATCTTTTTAAAGAACTGTCCAGAATTACACCCACATTTCCGACAGATGGGCAAGAACATATGAATCAGAGTTAAAATGTCTAAAAGTCCAACACTGCTCTGACAACGAATGCTACATTGATACTTGATACAAGATGCTACTACTACTACTACTACTACTACTACTACTACTACTACTACTACTACTACTACTAGATACTAGATCTAAAAGGAAATTCAAAGTTCAGCAGCAGCAAAAATAAACATATATTTAGATTAACAGTTTAGTAGTACAAACATTCTAAAATATTTGTATAGTTTTAATCTTAAATTACAGGAATGCTCTTTACTAGTTTTTCCAGAAAAAAAAAAAAAAAAAAGTTTTAATCACATCATGTTCTCTGGCCTTGCTACAGTCTTTCATTTTACTGTCTGCGTCTGTCTTCATTTGCGTCCATCACGGAGACTAACTCACCTGGGGGAGCATGAGTGAGGAGAGGAGATGCGTTCCACTTTGGTGCCTCCCTGATTGCACTGTTTACAGCCAAAGACAACTGCAGATCGGTGCGCTGGACTTTTTAATTAGGTCCAAGCTTCACTATCATTGTGCGATATTACAACATGCTCAGGAGAAAAGGCAAACCGCTCTGAATTATTTATGTCCGGTGGAAAGAAAAGTACAAATACAAAGTTGCAGTTTTGAGGGAAAGCAAGGAAGGACACGCTGAATTTATCAAGTACAAACAAACGCATATATAACAACGTACACTTACTTGAAATTAGGTTCAAAATATAATAGATAAGACATTCAGCTGTGCATAACTTGATTTTTCTAATTACAAACCATATTATTAATAAATGACACTTCATGCTTGCAAATCATTTCAGATCCACCAATTACGTTCAGTCCAAATGTTTCTAAAAAGATACTAAAATGAAAACTACACTTTCCAAATTCCCACTGTCACTCAGATGAAGAAATCTTTTCATTCAAACACTTCATTTCTCCATTAAAATGTTGCCAATTACAGTGTATGAAGGTTTTCTCAGAAGAACATTACCCAAAGGAGCTGCTGTCTGTTTAGACTGACACAAATGTGACACGCAGCTTTTCTTTTGGCCTTGTGAATAATAATGTGATCAATTCAAACATGTTTAAGTCACGATGACACATTCCAAGGGTCTGACTACAAAAAAAACAAAAAAAAAAAACACACACATTATGTATTCCGGCCCTTACCTCTGAGTTTGCCACATCAGACACATTGTTTCTTTGATGTGTCTTTGTAAAAAACTGACTCAGGACGTCTTTGATTGTGTAAAATCCGCTGTGTGTTTGCTTTTTAACATCTGTTCTGGCTTTTTCCTTTAAGACAATGGTTTAGGCTGTTGACCTGTGGTGTTTCTAGCCTGTTAATTACAAATCCTACCAAATGATCTCACTGCAAAAAAGGCCTATCAAAAAATAAGAAAATAAACTCAAAATAAGACCTTTTTACCCTAATTTAAGTGAAATTATCTGCCAGTGGAATAAGATTATTTTACTTATCAAGTTTACTTAAAACAAGTCAAATAAAGTCAATTTGAAGTAGTCCTGTCGAGTGAAAAAATCTTAAAATTGGACTTTTAAGATTAATGTGCTTAATTCAAGTAAATTTAACTAAATTAGATAATCCCTTTTTGCAGTGCTGACAAATGTATGGCGTACAGTGATTATTAATCGGGATATTTGAATGACAATCATCTTACTTTTCTACCATTTGTTTTTCCCTTGTGCCAGTAAGACACTGCTAGTTCAGCTCTTGTTCTCTTTGCCTACGTTATCAGATACTCCCCAGATACTTCCAAACAAGTTCTGTTGTGGAATAAATGGAAGTATCCTTAGAATTGAAAGAGGTTTGGAGCTCAGATGCAGGGGAAGACATTGCTATTGTGTGCATTCCAGTTATGCTTCTGCAGTAGGGAATATCTGATAACGTTGGCTTAGCCCGAGAACCCTTGGACATTGCAGTTGTGTGCATTCCAGTCCAGTCTACGTCATCAATACTCCCCTCGGTTGTGGGGAGCATTATTTAATGACGTAGGCAAAGATAAGAGAGCTGAGCTGGCAGTGTTCGATTGCCACGGGGGAGAAATGCTATTTTCTCGAACAAACCCAGCGCACATTGTAGGTTTTGGGGTACTATAAACACCTCAGTGAGCCTAAGGGGAGGAACACCCTATTGATGTCCATAAATTTCAAGGCTGTTGCTTTGGGACATGCAATTTATAGCTCACCTGTCGGCAATATATGAAGGGAGATGGTCTCAAGGGAGAGCATCCACAAAGAGAGATTTGTAGCTTGCCTTTCTGACTAAATACTCCCAATATTCCACAGAATTTGACACAATTATCTCACCGGTCATGTTCACAAACGCTTTAGAATGGCAGTTGTAACCAGCCGACAGTTGAACAGAAACCCGACATTTGCACATGAGATTCGGCGCTAACAAAAGCAGCGTTACCTCTGCGCCTCTAAAGTGCTGCCTTGGTGCTTGTGTTTGTTCAGTCTTTTCAAACAAAGATTATTTCTGCGGAAAGGGCAGCTGTGACAGTATTATGCAGCTCTGAGGGGATCGTTTTGATGAAGACGGACCAATTTTTTGTTTTAGACACTCACGTCACAGAACAAAGGCTCATTTTGCTAACAATGATCGGACCTGTTTGGAAACACAGCACTGACAGGCTGATGCCAAACTGCCACAAGAGGTGATGTCACGTCCTGTGTCAGTTGGTCATTTGCTTGTTGGTTGCACAGGAATTGCATAATGTCATTGGTGACAGACGAAGGATCGGAGATGTCACTTAATCAGATTAAAAGACAAAGACTTTCGATGCACCAAATGTCAAACAAAAAAGTGACAATTCTCTGCTGACAAAAATAAAGACTATTATGACAAAGAACATAGACAATATAGTGCAATGATATGCTACTGATTAACTTTGCTACTGATTTTCTTTAATCAAATACAAAACTTCCTCAGTTAACTTTGAGGTATAGCTATATTTACTCTTAAGCCAAGACAGAAGTGTTAAAAGAGCCAGTCGACAGTTGTGTTCATGCATAAGTAGCACATTAGTAAAAGTTCTCCCAGCGTCTGTGTGCAGCTGGAGTGATGACCTCCCCTGCTGTGCCCGTCTCGCACTCGCATCTGCCACCTCTGCACATGACTGAAGACTGATCAGGGCCAGGAGTTAGAGAAAACACGCGACAAAATGACGCACACGCATTTAAATACTGTCTTACAATCACAGATACAAGTCCGGAGGAAGAAAATTAAAGGTTATGTGTCCTTTGACGTTAATTACGACCGGTATGTGCTGTCGGCGTACCAGTGTGGTGAATGAGCGATTGGTGGTGGCACATATTTGCAGTTTTGCTTCTAACGTTTGCTGTGAGCAGCTGTGGTTGTAGGGATATAGAGCGAAATAGTACTGACGTGTGTCTTTCAAGTGGAGGGTTGCATTGAGGAAGAAGAATAGCACAGATGTCCTGTCACTAGCAAAGCATTTTACCTGCAATGCAAACGGTTGTTAAGTCCTTGGACAAGACCTTGCTGAAAGTGGCGAGAAGTGTCTTGGAAAGGACAGATATTTTGCATTATTTTCAATGCCACTTGCCGCCTTCCACTTTAACAATCATATAATAAAAGCAGCTATCTAGTTGCACTACCACATTTGCCTTTTCTGATTCTGATATTCTCACCCTTTAAACATGCTCCTTAGGATTTTTACTTGGCATCTCACGTTTTATAACAACAACAAAAACGGTTTCTGGCTTATCCCACGCAAGGAACAGAGCAATGGGCTCCAGCTACTGGCAGCAGAGGAAATATAAAAAAAATATAAAGAAATATCGGATTAAAGAAAACAGGCTAATGAGTCGAGCAGTTGAAATGATCATGATTTGACGGCAGAAATGTTCAGGAGTCTTGCAATGATTTATGGAATTAAAAACAGCGCAGAATATTCCCTGAGCCACGACACACATCAAAAAAATTTCACACATTAAAGGAAATTCAGAATGGAGTGTTTCTGATGTTCGAAGGGGAGAGGATTTTCTAGCCAGGACATATCAAACTAGCTTGAATGAAGCTAAATGCAACTCCAGGTATGTTTTTGATGAGGGAACAATGTTTAAACAGGGTCAAAAGCTAAAAAAAAAAGTAAATTTAGCACAATCTGTGTCTATTAAGAGGTTTACTGGCACTGGCTTTGGTTTACAGTAGATTGTTGTTTACGTTTAAATGCACACTGAGTCTGCTGTCAAATTGTCGTGGCCTTAATTTAACAAACAATTTTCTTAACATTACTGGTAGACCACTCTATTGGTTATCATTTACTTTTTTCAAGAACTGAGCCATATTATATTGTTAATGATATCCCCATTTGTGGCAAGTTCCAATTTGCGTACACTGCAGCATTTTTTTTTCTCACAATGTGAAGTGAAGCAAATAGATATTGCAGATAATTGTGAACGTCTAGAGAAACGTAACATTGACTGTGGAGGCTCTGGAGAGGATAAAACACTAATAATGACTGAAAAAGACTGCGAGGAGTGGAAGCTAAATTTATCATTATCACTTAAACAAGTTAGTACACAAATATTTTAGATGGTGACTCTAGTATTTGGCCCAGCAGCTATCATATGACCATAACCTGCTCTTTTCATATTTTGATCATTTCTACTTGTGTAACCCCTCATTCATCTAGGAGTTTACAACAAATTCTTTCTTCAGTCATTTTACCTGGACGTGATTAACACCAGCTTTTGATGGCGTGAAAAAATTGTATATGGTCATTGTTTTCCAGCAGCAAGTGCTCTCTTGAGTTGTTGTGACGAGTTTTATAAAAACACATTCTTGTAGACTTGCTTGCTCAAATGTGTGCTACTTTTTGAATCCCTGTGGGTAGTATTAATATTTAAGCTGTTGTACCCGTGTGTATGTCTGTGTATCATAAGCACAGAAACAAACTGCCGTTCTATTTACTGTGTGAACTGCCAGCAATGTTGTTCTTTACAAAAACAACTCTCCTTCCATGTACTCCTCAAAGCTGAGCAGCAAAAGCAACCCAGAGATCAGGGGAAATGCCAGGATGATAAAAAATAAAAATGCTGAAAATCAATAGAAATGCTCTTTGGCGTGACAGTTTTCGATGATGATAACTAGGACTCAGGATGTAGCAGACAGCAGTTTGTATCAGCCCGGGTTTTGATTGACAAATAATGGCCCCACAGTTGTTGTTTTTGGGAGCTAGGCACACGGCTGTAACGGACACCCATCTCAGCAGCGTGTGGCATTGTGGGAATAATTACAGGGGGTGCCTGAGGTGAGGCCCAGCAGAGCCACTTCGTTAGCAGAAGCACACCACAGCAGAGAGCACAACACACGGACCACGGAGCGCCATCACTCAAGCAGACGAGGCAGACATCAGCTGGAGCTCTTTGGGTCTGATCGGATGATGTCCAGTGATTTTCAGAGCTTCCTCAAACTGTTGTACAGCATCCACAAAGAGTTGGCCAATGGTGTCGCAGTCTTGCTCACCACACCTCACTATTTATTTTACAGCAGCAGAAAGGAGAAGACGTGTGGTGATTTATCTTGAGATTTGTGAGTTAAATCAGACTTTTTTTTACTGATGAACCGCTGTTTAACTGTCTAATTGTTGTCTGTGTATAGTAGTGCATGATTTAATGTTGCCTTGTGGTCTTGTCAGTGCACTTTGGGTTCAGATGTGGTCAAATCAGATAGATTTGAGAGCTTTTGCCAGCGCCAACTTATCAATGTACAGAGCATGTCTTTAATGGACCAAGAATTTCTACGCTGCAAATCTATTTGATATCATTCTTTTTTGACATGGTTTCATCAGGCATGGTTTGCAACTAGTGTGCAAAGTCACCAATATGTTTTACTTTTATTATATATTACATAGCCAGCTCAAGAAGTGAAACTGCAACTTCCTTTATTTGAAAGATAAACACTTTGCCACCATGCTTTCTGCAATGGTTGTTATTGCTATCCCATCCTTCCATGTACAATTTGTAATTCTTCTGATGTTTAGTGGCATTTATGTATATTAAAAGAGCAAATAAGTAATATTGCATAACTTTAACTGTGGGAGTTGTACATTTTACCATTGGTTTGTCCTTAGCTCAAGGCTGTGCAACAAATAAAGTGTAATAAGCATCATAACAAACGCTCAGTGAGTGCTGGACAGCTAGGGCAACTAGAAAAAGATTTTGAGTTGCAGTGTAAATAACAACCATTGTGGGATCCTAAAACTCCTGAACAAACATAACAAAAAAGGCAAGGCAGACAATCTGACAAATGACAAATACACTTGAGCACTAATGGGCTGATTCGAGACAGCGAACTCAGTGAGGATGTCTAGAGGGTAAGTGTGGGAGAAATGGCTGTAAAAAATACATACAGGTTACAACACAACAAACAGCCACGGAGAGTGGAGCGTAACAGTGGGGAGGTGAGTCAAAATGTGATCAAGTGCTCCCATCTGAGCACTGTACGCTCTGCTGGGAGTCAGAATGTCTCAATAGAGTGATAGAGAGGTTACACTCCAAACTCCAATACCAGGCAGCTCAAGTGTGAGGGACTTTGAATAAGGATTTTCAAACACTTTTGAATAATAAAGAAGCAAGAAGTAAAAGTAGCTGTTTTTCTTTTCATCTTCCATTACTTCACACTAAGCAGTTTTTGGGTTCTTAAGCTCTTAAATTGGGTCTAAGGCAGTGTTAGTGTGACAAAAAGGTTGGAGAAGGTGAAATTGAAGCAGTAAGATCCATGTGGCAAGTCCTGAAGCAACCAGCCCAAAGGAACAAAAAGTCAAACCAAATTTTGTACATTCAATATGAATATGTTTTGGAAAGACACAGTATTATTGTCTTGTCATTTGAGTCGTTTGCCAAATTTGTGTCAGTCATTCTTGTCGAAAGTTTGATTATATTTTTTCATTATTCTTAGTATATAAGTATGGTTTTGTAGCCTTAGTTCGCTAGTCATTTCATTTTAGTTCAATTTAGACAGAAGTGCAGGCTACAGTACAACTAAAACTACAATGCAAGCACTTTAAATTATGAAGGTGTAAACAAATTTCTAAAATTGCTTGGGCTTATTATACTGCCTTACTCAGATAAACACACGCTGGGATCAAACAGGTTGCTTTAATGTAGAGGCAGTGAGGACCTTTCTGTCATCTTTTCTCCGTTCCAGCTTCTCATGCGTGTCTTATTGTTATTCCCTTAAGCGGACGATGCCCCTGTGGGTCTTCTACCTGCGCTGCATGGTCACGGCCCCGGTGTATCGGCTCTCCTTTGCCACACGAAAATTAGCCCATTATATCCACATGGACTTGGCAAGACGTACAGCGCTTGTCGTATACTTCGCAACAGCTAATACTTTTTCCTGCAGTGCAACTGAAAGTAAAGAGCGCTGCGGAGTCTAGGTTACACAGCATGTATAGATGCAGTGGCACAAAGCTGCATCGATAAGTGGAATCGCTAAGGCATGAGACGTACACTTCCAATAAAAGTAGTGTAAATAAATATTTCACTACAGTCAGGTTACCTCGATGTTTTCTGCACTGATCTGTCTGCTCAAGTTCATTAACAGTTAAATGTTGTGTTTGTCATGAACGTTGAGCTCATGTTTCACTTAAATGAATGTTTAAAGAGAAAAAGGTACGTATAGCATGTTAGAGGTAGTTTGTCCACCTACATGTTGCCACAGTAACAGACCAAAGTGGGGAATCACATAGCTCACCTTTTCTTCATGTAATGCGATGAAAGGCAAAGAACCACTGAAAGGTATAAACTCAAGAGGGCAATTTTGCTTTTATTTGTTGATTTTGAGGACAATCTTTTCTCCGATTATTTTCGTTCATCACTCAATACATGGAACACCACACAAAGATAGATCAAACATGATCATATTTGTGAAAAGAATTGCCATTCAGTGATAAAAATGAATTATGTAATCTAGTTTGAAATTTTTTCCATTATTCAATACTTCTTTTCAGGTGATATTAACATTTGAGAGCCATCATCAAATATATGATTAAAAAGTGCCACCTGGACAAATAAACCTACATAACCCAAATGTTGTTTTTATCTCGAAGCAGACAGCACACAATGCAGCCAGACAGGCCTTGACCTTAACTGACATTAAACCAAAAACATCATAACACCAGGATTATTACTCACCAAGGTACATGGGATTTTCTCTTTGAAATCATCCAAATCTGCGTTTGACATTTTCGCTTTGGGGAGGACTGAGGGTGCAGACGTGGAGAGGATGGGTGAAGATGGGTGGGAGGTGGGTGAAGATGGGTGGGAGGGGGGTCTAATCCATGGAATATTCGATGTCAGGTAACAGTATGTATAGACCCCCTGAGGATTGTGGGAAAACGGATCGGTGGGATCAAAGGGAACGTGGAACACAGCAGAATGAAGGATCTTGAAGCTTAGGGGCTCATTAGGAATATTACAAAGGTAAGGCTGGGAATTAGGTACCTGGGAATTAGCGCCGAGACAGTTTTAATACAAAGCCTGGATAGTTGGGCTTAGGCATGTTTTAGCGGCCTAGGTGAAGGATTTGACTGTGGTTAAGGAGACTGATCTTGTGTCACCGTGCTTATAATCATCAGACTTACCCAGAGATGTTTTCTGACCTTCATGATGTCATTTTTTTTAATTCTAGGGGAATGAGTTGTTATGTTCTGTTTTCATATTTTACAAATTTTGACTTTGTTTGATGGCATGATATGTATTATTGTTTAACATAGTATCAGTTTGTGAAGAAAAGTCTCTGTCAGTGTCACCTACACAAAAACTTCCATTCAAAATATTTAGGCTTATGCTTAACCTTATCAATTCTCGACCAGTGCATTTACACAGCCATTTAATCTACACTTGAATTTTTATGAATTATGAGTGTCGATGTAATCCCTCATTCGTCCAGGCGTCTTCCATTTTAGAAAAGGTTACAGCGGTTGTCATCCGGACGCTGTTTGAAGATCTAAACGTTTTGACTTCTATCCAGAAGTCACTGTCAATCAATTATGAGAGGTGCACCATTCATTTTTTCTCGAGAGAGAAATTAAAATCAATAACACAGTGAAAATTGCTTGTATGTTTTTAATAGAGAAGGCTCTGTTTGTGTACAGTTCCAATCTAAAGTTTAAGACAGTTGAATAAATGGCAAAAATCACATTTTCATGGTTGGATCTTTACACAGTTCCAAGTAGAGCTTCAATAAGCAACACGAATGGGAGTGAGAAAAAAAAGAAAAAAGTTTGATCAATCTTTTTAAACAACAAATACGCTGAAATAGGCCGTTCTGCTGCTGATCAAAAGTTCAGGACCACACCTCTAAAAACAACCCCCAAGCCCCATCAAAACAGAAATCAAAGTCCAAAACGTGAACTCAGTAATGAGTAGTGTCACCATTATTATTAACTGGTTGCGGCATGCTTGATGCAAGCGTTCCCAGGAGGTGAGTCGGAACATTTGCAGGTGGAGAAGATGGCCTCACAAAGAGTGTCTACTGTCCGTTTTCGTAAACTTCCCTTGCTTGGATTCAGATCAGGGGAACGTGCAGGATGTTCCAAAAGAGTGGTGTCATTCTCCTGGAAAAAAGTCCTTTGTTGTGCGGGCTTTGTGAACTGCAGTGATGTCCTGTTAAAAAAATCCAGTTGTTAGCACAGACAAGGGCCTCAGTCATGAGGGATGCTCTCTGCAACATCTGCACAGAGCCAGGGGCCGTTTGACGCCCTGCACCACCTGGAGCTCCATTGTTCCACTGAAGGAAAAAGCAACCCTTCTGTGGCGCATAGCAAACATGTCAGGTAGATCTGCTGGTAATGCCAGTGATGTCGAAAACCATCAGGACCATCAAGGTTACATTTTTTCTCCTCAGAGAATAAAACTTTCTTCCACCTTTCAATGTCCAATGTTTGGTGCGCTCTTGCAAAGTTCTGTGGCGTTCCCTGTTGCTTTGACTGTATTTTTGAGCAGTATTTCAGGTTGATTAATTAATAATAAGTGAATAAAAATAACTTTAATCCCATACTGTAGAACAGTGGTCCCCAACCTTTTTATCACCACTGACCGGTCAACGACTGACAATTTTACTGTGGCCCGGAAGGGGAGGGGGCGTTTATCATAATAAACGTGAATCCACTGTGTACCTGTTTTTTTTCTTTCAAAATAGTCCAGGGGCTTGTCTTTTAATCCAGGGTGCTTGGTCTCTAAGTGGCAGAAGCAGCTTTGAATTCTTCATTGCCTCTTTAGAGCCGTAGGATTCACGCAGGATTCCTGGTATTGTGGAAGTCGGAGGCTCTTGTTTTGTCTCCTCTGGGCCTTTTCCCCTTCGCAAAGAATTTTTCTAAAGACGTCTGTTTCTTCTAAATTTCAGCACTCAATTGACCGAGATGTAACCATCGATCGGGCCCAAAAATTCAAGCCCGACCCGGCCGAGCCCACGCGCGTACTGTCCAAGCCCGACCTGAGCACGAGTCCAACTCAGCCCGACAGCAGAGCAGAAAATGTGGACCCGAACCCGGCACGAATTTATTTGTTGTGCGGCCCGGTCCACCTTACGGTGCACCTTAAAAGTGGATTTAAGAAATACAATTTTTTTTTTTATGACTTGACATGCTCAGTATGTTTATTCTGATTGCATGATTCACTTTTTGTAATTTGAGACATTGGTCATTACGTTATAAAGCAGAATGATCTTAGTGACATATTTTTAAAAAATTAAGAGTGAATAGCATCTTTTGACATTTTCATACAGTGAAACTCTGAAAGCTTCTGGCCATTAATAGCATTTGCTATACAATGAAAACCACAGAGACTCTAGCATTGAGAAAAAGAGAGAGTTGTGCTGCCCGGAGCCCGGACAGCGGTGGTAGTGGAGGAAATAAGCTCCTTGAGAGGAGGACCTGTGTTGAAGATTTGACATGAGGTCACACTCTGGCGAGACAAGTGCAGCTATTGTGGGATGTACCTGGACTGCAGTTGTCAGTACAAACCAGAAGTGGGTCAAAAGACTGTACTTGATTTATGTGTCATCAAAAAGAAAAAAAAAAATGTAGGTTTGTCCATAGAGATATAAGTTTGTTCCTCTTTTTATTGTGGGTCCTTGCACCTGATAACTGAACTTTATCACAACCTTGATCAAACTGGTGTGTGCGTTAAACCTTCATTTACATTAATTTGATGTTTTTGGCTTACATTGCAACACATTTTTTAAAGCCCTTGCTTCGAAAATACTTTATATTTATGTAGTAAGTGTCTTATTAGTAAATGTTTTGTTGTGAGTTGTAAAGAGCCTGCCTTCCCAAGAAAGATGTTTTGTTCCAGTCTTGGATGTTATCGCTCCATCGTCTCCTTTGTCTCCTTCTCGTCCTCTTGCCATCAATACACCCAGAATATCTGTGCAGGGATTTTTAGTTTTCATGATATGGTCAGAGTACTTTACTAGTTTCCTTCAAGACTGACTCATTTTCCTGTGGGTTGTCTGGGAGCTCCTCAACACCCTCCGATTTAATTAGGGAATTATTCGTTTTCCTCGGTTGAAAAAACAATGCTAAAACGTTGCCATGTGCAAAAATAGATCATGGCCATTACAGAAGGTCACTACATAGACAAATGTGTGAGGATGTGCATGTTGACAGCTTAAGCTCTTTCTAACGAGACACAATTTCTGCCTCACTTTCAAACTTTTTGTCGCTCTATATGTTGTTAATCCAGCATTAAAAAACTGTTTTTCCAGATGGTCCCAACGTCAACGCTGAGGGCCAACAATTCACTGGTATATTCAGTGAATGGCGAAGAGCAGAACCAAGTTATCCCACAGTAGCGCCATCTGGGCTGCAGTGTCAAGATCCAGCCGAGGATGATAGAGAGCTTCATCTAAGTGCCTGGGGCTTAGCAATACAGGCAAGGCATTAAAAACAAACCAGATCCTGAAAGTCTTATTGGGATCCACAATAATGCAGGGTATATTTGTAAGTCTTAAATCGGGCCGTGATGATGGAGAGTAGAAGTCATGGACAATAGTTTTAAGTTGTTTTTAAGAGTGTTTGGATGGCAGAAAAAAGCATTATCAAGAATTATTGCAGAAAGGAAAGCGATACTTAACCAAATTGTGGCTAGTGGCTAATGGTGCAATAACCATTTTGTTGAGATATTGCTGGTTGTGTGGTTGCCTTGACTTTAATTGAAAGATTGAAAAACTATCCTTTATGTTACCTGATAAGGATTATTTTTCCCTCCTGTCCTGGATCTTATAAGCACAACTCAATCCTTTTGTACTTGTGTGTTCCAAAGTCTGAATTGTGAATTAGAACTCAATGTATCTTTGACACTTTTCACATTTTGTACTTAATAATTGATTGATATTTGCCGATAATGTCATTTTGTGTGTTTGTTTGCGTTCATCCTTTATGCTTTTGCTTTTTCAAATTGGCTCTTTCGTGGCATGTCAATTGTTCTCGCAAACTGCCTTCTCATTCCCTGAAAACCCAAACTTTCAAAACAGCTCTCTCAACCCACTTCATTTACGCACCTCCACACAGACAACACTATTGACTGAGCTCCTTCCGCAACATCATATCTCAAAGTCGCCTCACGTCTTGTTTCGTGGCGCTTCATTGGTCCGCTTGGTCCCAGGGCGTTCATATTTGTAGACCATTTGTGCAGACAAACGTGTTGCTGTTACTTCATGGAGGATTTCCAACCAATCACTGCCTCTTTCTATTCTTGACTGATTTGTTTAGATTCTCCCGTGGGGCCAGGCAAAAGGGCACACCAGCATCTAAAGTGGACCTGAAAAAGATGCGCTCCATCTCAGCTTCACCATTTAAAGGTCCTATGTTATGCATTATTCAGGCTTTATAAACTACTATGGACACCTTAGCCCCCGTATATCTTGCATACTTAAAATAATACATAAAACAGTTTGTAGTGCTGTGGTTACTAAATAAAATGTCTAAAAGTCGGAAGGAGGCAAATTGAGCACTGACATGATCAGAGCAGGTCTAATGAAGGTGTTTGGACGTTAAAGTCTAACTTACAGGTTCTCATGTTTTTCAAATCATAACTTAGCTTGATGGGATAGCATCTGTAGTAAATAGTTATCATAGTTTTACGTTTGTGATCTTGTAGTTCGTTAAGAGAAAGTAAAGCTGAGTTAAAGCTGAGCTAAAATGGAATCCCTCTACCTATGTCATCAAAAAGCGAAAACTGACATTTTTTTGACAGGTTACATGATCATTCATCAAAATAAAGGTGTTGTCGGGTATTGATTGCCAAATGTGTTTGTGTAATTTATATGGATTTTTGGCCTTTGGTTGGAGTAGATTTAACCCCATGTTATATTTGCCATGTTCAACATGGAAGTACAATTATAAACGTTATGAAAACTGTCAAACAGAAGACAAATAAGCAAAATATTTAGTAAAATTGTATATTGCCATATCTATAATACACATTTACACTCCAATACTTTTCGAAATGTTTGTGTGGTCAGAATACCATCTGCCGCGAGTCAAACTCAGACAGAACTGTCGAATCTGATTTGTTAATTTAAAAACGAGTCATATAAAAGAAAGGCCAAATATCATTTAGAACAAAATCAAACTTCTCTCACGTCAGATTTAATTAATTTTTAAGTTAATTTTAAATGTATTTAATCCATGTCCATGTAGTATTTAGTTACCTAAAGCGGCACTTTGTAACTTTTACTCTATGTGAACTTTCTAATATTGATATTTTGGGGGATTATCTTGATAAAAATATTCAGATATTTTAACAGTGCAGCAGTAATGTCAACGAAATGTGAATTAACGATAAATGAGTCAGAAAAGTGCAGAAATATCACTTTATTTCCTATTTTTGAAATGTATTTTTAAGCCTAATATTCTAATTATTCTTATTTGCGATGTTACCAGTTTTTTGGTTTATCTTCCACCTCTCTTCACATATATGGATACACATACAAAATAATAATTGATAATTTTCAAGTCAATAAATATACAGGGGTGCACGGTGGCAGAGCGGCTAGAGCTTCTGCCTCTCAATAAGGAGATCGGGGTTCGAATCCCAGACCACCCCAACATCGTGGTCTCGAGTTCCACCCTAACATCACACGATCTCTCTGGGTGGAGTCTGCATGTCCTCCCCGTGTTACCGTGGGTTCTCTCCGGGTTCTCCGGCTTCCTCCCACCGTCCAAAGACATGACTGTGTAGGTTAATTGACAACTCTAAATTGTCCCTAGTGAATGAATGTGAGAGTGAATGGTTGTCTGTCCTTGTCTGTCTCTCTGTGTCAGCCCTGTGACGAGTTGGCCACTGTCCAGGGTGTACCCCGCCTAAGGCCCAAAGTCACTGGGATAGGCTCCAGTCACCCGCGACCCCTAACGGGAATAAGCGGTAGAAAATGAATGAATGAATGAATGAATAAATATACAAACCACACACAAAATGTATACATAAGCAGCATTAAAAAGGTGTGTCTTTAATTTAGATTTAGAAATACAGTGTTAGACTTTATTTCAAGTCGCAGATTTTAAGGAAGGGGTACGCCACATGCTCATTATCAAACTCTAATAACGTGAATATCAGATGAAATGCACTTTTATAGGACAACTGAGCTTTTACACTAATTGTCCTTACCATCTACTTCTTAAAGCCCTCTGTAAATCTAAAAATAATCACACACTTTACAGCCCTTTCACTCTTGCTATGTCTGTGCTGTGAATATCCCTTTTGTTGTTTATACTTTTGCGTTTCCAGGTGGAGGAGGAGGACAGAAACCTTCACAGTGTCTTTGGGGCAGCTGCCGCACATGTGGGGCCAGTCTCTCTACATCCTGGGCATAAGACATATCTTTCCCCTGTGGCTGTTTCAGTTATTGCACCCACTACTCCAAGGGCAAGATTGTAATGTACAGATCAAAAATTTTTAATCATTTAAATGAAAAAAAACACTTTTTTATATACACAATTTTATATTTTTGCAACATTTATTCAACACCATTCGCTGGTTCTTGTGTTGTCTGGACACAGAGAGTGTGGGTCTAGGGTCCAGAAGGCCCAGTTGCTGTGGACCTTCTTGCAAAGCATGGAATAAGCTTTGCCCAGTTTGGTTTCCTGAAGAAAGGTTTCTTTCGGCGCGGTTGCAGAAGCTTCAACAGCCTCGAAAACAACACACGGAGAGGACGAGGAATTACCCGGCGAAACCAGGAGCCTCTCTTGGAGACTTTGGAAATTTCAGCCTCGGTAATCTCTCCTTTCTGTACTAAATTACAGATGTCCTCCAGTATATTGTCGCTCTCCTCAGGCAGTTCCTCCCTCATTGTTTCCAGTATTGCGGCTATTTCCAGAGCAGTGTCCTGCTGGCCCTCAACATTGTCTGCTTCAGAAACTGTCTGGCTAGTTTCAGGAGCCATGATAGCTTCTGTATCCTCTGGTAAGTCAATGGCGCTAACCACAGTAAGGCCGTCATCTGCAGGGCTGGAGGAGTATCCAGATAATGCCTCTTCCTTTTGCCTCTCCACGATCTCCTCGAGGCTCTCTTGTTGCAGTGGGCCATACGTTGTCTCAGCAACAAGCATGCACCCCTGGGCCTCATCGGTGTAGTCGTCTCCTTTGTTCAAATGGTCCATGGTTATAAAAGGATGGAGCAGGGCCTCTGCTGGCGTGATCCTCTTCTCCGCGTTGATCTCAAACATTTTGGTCATCAGATCGACAAAGGCTTCAACATCACGGAGCTCTTCATCCGACTCAGGCTCTTCAAAACCTTTGATCACCTCTTCCAGGTTTGAGGCCAAAGTCGGGTCCACAGACATTTCAGGAATAATTCCTGTTGTATCTATGAACTCCTCCAGAGTTTTAATTCTCCAACTGTTTTCTTGTGGAACAAAGTACTTGTTGGTGTGTAATCCCTCATCTAAGAGTTCATTACCTGGTGTTCCAAAGAAGTGGACAATCTTTGTCAGGTTGTCAAAGTTGGATACACTTAGGAAGTCTGTGGCTCCCTGATACAACATAAGGAGACAGCAGGCCAGACTCCACATATCAACTGCCTCCCACACAGGCAGTCCCAGTACCACCTCTGGAGCGCGGCACGCAAACGGCTGCATCATTTGTCCAGGGATCACCTGATCACGGCGTATGGCCACTCCAAAGTCAATTAGCTTGACTTTAAATGGCATTTCCGTCTGGTTCACCAGCATTATATTGTCTGGTTTCATGTCGGCATGAATCACACCGACACTTTTAAGTCCCTGAAGTGCTATCAGGAGTTGTTTTGCAACTGAGCGAACTTGGCTCAGTGACAAAGTCAACTCCTCCTCTATGAGATCAAGGAGGCTCATGTCCAGCAGCTCAAAGGCCATGGACTGATGGTCCTCGAAATCAAAGAAGTCAATGAATTTGCAGACGTTAAAAACGTCCGGGTCCAACACTTTGATGCAGTCTAGCATCTCCAGCTCTCTCCTGAAACTCAAAGAAGCTTGTGCTCCTTTCTTCAGGAGTTTCAACGCCACAATTTCCTTGGTGGAACGATTGCGGCCCTTAACAACCTTTCCATATTCTCCCTCTCCAAGGGTTTCCAACACCTCGTATACAGTCTCGGGGTTGGTGTGCGTGGTTGTAACAACTGAAGACATCTTGACTGCTTTGTCACGAGCTCGAGTGAACGTGTGCTTTCTCTGTCTGATTCTGAGATCAAGTGAGCTCTTGAGAGTCAGAGTGGAACCTTTATACTCGTTCATGACATCACATTCTAGAACCCGTGCTGCTGATGTCACTGCAGTCGTGTCATCATTTTAACATAGTATTATTAGTAGTATTATTGATGTTATAATAATAATAACAATAATAGTATTATTAGTAGTATTATTGATGTTATAATAATAATAACAATAATAGTATTATTAGTAGTATTATTGATGTTATAATAATAATAACAATAATAGTATTATTAGTATTATTGGTGTTATAATAATAATAACAATAATAGTATTATTAATAATTAATACTTATTTTTATTATTCTATTATTATATTTTTTTTGTAATGTGCCTGGTGCAGAAACATTAACTATCTAAATAAAAGCATAAATTATGCCTGTTTTCCACCAAGTTTGTATTGATACCTTATTGATACGTTATATCCCAATTCCAAAAGTTTAATACGATACCGTGTCCTAATACATTGATATCCCTTTAAACTAGTGTTACTACTAGTTTACTCAATTGATGTTGTGATTATGTTGGATAAGGAACACGTTTTAGGGTTTCCAGCATCTTTGGGCAACTTCAGATTTTGAGAACAGACTTTATTTGCTTGCTTTACTCGTGCCCGTAACGATGTCACAGTATCACATTTTTGTTACAATAGATAACATTATTGTGAGAAAAAATTAGTTATTTAATGATTATTCACAGTTAATGGGAACAAAAGTCTAACACAGTGAAATTTAACTTTCTGAGTGGAAAAAAGTGAATGTGACTAAAATAGCTAAATTAAAAAGTTGTTCACACATAGCTGTATTTTTTGGACTATAGATTGAGTAAAAAAAGAAAAATCTCCTCAGTGTCAGCTCAAGTAGTTTTAGGCACAGCCTCATTTACATTTATAATCTTGAAAAAGAAAAATCTGTTTCTAAAGCTAGACTTTTTTCTTTCTCCTTTCATAATTAGTTTATCGACACCATTTCTACCTGGCCCTGGACAACCAAATGATCGTAGAGATGTTACGAACAGAAGTGTCTTGTTGAAGGATGACAGGACGTCCCACTCTCACCTTTCCCTTTCCCATCACACACAGCATGTTAGGTACAACAGTTCATGTGTTGTTATGAAGTTTAATCTATATAATTTGTAATATATCCCGACTGCTAATCTTTTATTAATTTATTCCCTCATTAAACCTGTACTAATCATATAAGCCTTTTTTTTGTCTTTTTTCTCTTGTATGTTTGGGAGCTTGCTGATGTGTTATTGGGGAAACACAAGACATTTTTTGTCTTAATTCTTTGCATTTGTTGTTGTTGTTGTTTCACTTGGGCTTATCCAATTCAAATTTTGTTTGCTATGTTTTTATAATCAGACACATAGTAAATGTACTTTTTATCTTGATTGTTGACAGAAGATGAACAGAAAATGAATCTATGAATGAAATAAAACTCTTTCACTGTTTTGTTCTCATAGTTGACGATGGCGATGCCATAGATCCTTGCATCATCTCAACCCTTCGAAAACTACAGGATGGCTATTTTGCTGGATCATGGTTGATCAAGGTTGAACTTGAAGTTTTTAGATAATTAAAAAGGCCTTGCTGTACTAAAAATACAATTATGCATGACATCTGGGGGCCCCATACCATTAAAAATAAGAAAATCATTGTTCACATGTTAGCCAAGTTGTTAACAAATAAGACTAGTGATTTGCATTTGTTTTGTAATAATACATTTCAAGATGCTTGAGAAATTGGTCTGGTAGTTACTGCAAAAACAAACAGTATCAGTAACAGTACAGTATCATAATATAAGCCGATATCTACACAGGATGTTCATAAATTAGTGAGTTATTGTTAGGTGTATGTAGAAACTATAGGGCATTTATTATGGGAATTGTGAATGAAAAAGAATAATAAACAAATTTGCAGGGATAAATAAATCATGTACAATACTATGCATTAGGGGCCCACCAAAAAGGTTTGTACCTGGGGCCCAGAATTTGGTGTTTTATGTTGTGATAATAAGTTTTTCTTCTGCTAGTCCTTTTGGATACCTACTTAATCTTATCTAATATCTGTAAATTATCAATGGTCAGATGGAGTTGCTCAAATGAAATAAGTAAACAATGTACAGTATGTTAATATGTGTTTTACCCTGTCAAATCATATCTTCTGGATTAATCTTAATCTAACTCTGGTCTCCTGTTGCAGTCCCACAGCGTAGCCGACCTGCACCTGCCCCGGGACGCACTGACTTTTCAACTTTAGTGAAGCAGCTGAAGGAATGTCCCACTCTACAGGACCAGGCTGACATCCTCTATATCCTCAACATGATGAAGTGTGAACTCAATCACACTTAAGTACATTGGCAGACTGAGAGAGGGTAAATGGACAAAGCACAAAAAAAATGTTCGTCATAAAAAGAAAATATGTCATGTGCTAGTCATTTTGCAGAACTGCTCGTTCACCTGCATGCTCTGGACAGGCTCATGTCACAATCACACCAAAATAAAAATGTGTACTGATTGATTCAATGAAACAATATAAAGTGTTTCACTCACTGATTCTGTAAAAAATTGCAATGTGATATTTTTTCCTTATGCAGACATATTTGTTTTGATGTGGACAGCCCATGCGTGTGCCTGATTGGTTAATCCACCTCTCAATCACATCCATCTGAACTCAGGGAGATGAAACCAGTGACCAGACTGATATTGATTGGTATAAAAATACAATGATACATCATTTTGGACTTTCCATCAAGTCTGATCACGCAAAACCACAGAAATGACAGAAAGGTAAAAGAAATTAAACACATGTCCATGTACGTGTTTCCTTAGGTTACAAGTTACATTATGACAAGGTTAAATCTAAAGAAAAATATGTTGTATTGTGGATGTCTTATAACTGTAGACTAGACTGCCACACAAATGAACAGTTTTTATTTTTTCTTTGTTTGATCTCTGTCTCAGCGAAGTGTTGAAACCAGAAGAGCAAGTCCCGCTGGCATCCGTTATTTAATTGTTAATGTTAAGCATAAGGTTATGTTACTTGCATCCCACGTTGGCCTCGCTCTGCTTGTTAACAGAGGTCCCAGGGTAGGTTTTGTTATAGTGCTGCATGATTCATCAGCGCAGTCAGGGTCAGAGATATATACGCACTTTATTGCCCAGGCGTGAAACCAAACACTTAGGCCTCTATGGAGAGACAAATCCACACCAACGACACTTTTCTTGGGCAAAGTAATGATCGCTATGCTTTAGAAACCTGGATGCCTTTAAATTAATAAAGAATGTAATCCTTATTAGTTTACCCCATATAATGCACAGAGCAACATTGCATTGATTTTATTCACAGTGGAGAGTAAGTATTCAATGCAGTGACATTTTTTATTGATCAAGGTAGCAACACAGAAATCCACATGAATTTTTGAGAAGAAATAGGCGTTAACCTTATGCATGTACTCACAAATCCATAACAACATGTTTAAGAAATGTTGTGCGAGTGAAATCACAGTGGTTAGGGTTTCAATCTTCGAAATAGTACATTGTAAAAGATTTGTGAAATACAGAATTCTTACATACTCTCATTCACAGCTGCAGTGATTTAGTCCTGTATCGAGCCCAGTTTAGTTCTGTTTTGGTTTGGACCAGGTCTAGTCTTTAGTTCCAGGTTTAGTCCCAGTTTTGTGGTCTATTTTGGTCCATAATGAGTAAAAATATGAGTGTATTAGGGGTAGAAAATTATGATTTGCCACAAAAAAGTCACATGCTTCTGATGATTTTGCCCTGACAGCATCCATTTTGGACCCTTTCTCGTTAAGCTAAAAGGAACAAAACACTTCCACATTAGTGCAGATAGTGGTATTAGATTGTTTTAAAGTTTGAATGTATGGGCACATTTGTGGATATTTAATTGTTCAACATTAGCATTTATATTTGTTTTGAGGTGTCATTGGAGGGATTGCTTGGTTTGCTTCACTTCTTAAAAACGGGACTTTGACAACCTTCAGTGTCTGAATGTACATCTGTAATACATTTTGGCAAGTCAATTAATATTGCAGAAGCAGAAGCAGTTTCAGAGATCCATCAGAAATGCACTAAATAATTAATCCTGAAAGCCAAGTTCAAAACCAGTCTAGGCTTGTAGCTTGCACGGGGTACGAGACACAGCGCTTTGCACATATGAAATGCAACGTATCTGTGGAGCATTAATGAATGACTGACATAAAAATCCACATATGCATTATGAAACAAGGCTCTTAAATGCAGGATGTAAGAGAATTTTACATTACAAACCTTGCAGTGTATGTTCTGTATTCTGATCACAGATAGACAGATGCGTTTTCTGGTACACTTCCTTTTTTTGTAGATTTTGGACCATATTTGAGCAGACGTGTATGCATGTGTTTCACTAAAGTACAACACAGTTCAAATTGTTTCATACTTCATGCTTCATAGATTTATTCTTTTTTTTTTTCTCCATTTTCTAACATCCAGTTCTGTGGTGCCTAAGTACATTGCTTCTTTGTTTTTGTTAGTTTGAAAGATGAACAATGAAATGTTGCACTATACTGTAAGCATGCAATCGTTTAATTGATGTATTTACTTGATTCATAATGATGCAAATGTATCTCGGCCTTCACTAACTGTTTGTGGTGTTACTTGTTAAGGGTCATCTCTAGTGCCAGCAGACCTGCCGGAGCTGGTGCTAGCTCTTGAAACAGCACATTTCAGTGTAGCTAACCCTGACGCTGCTTGTTAGCAGCAACACCGCAGATTTAGAATAACAGAGAAAGCCTCTACAGCCTTTTAGGATGTAGAACTGTTTTTATTTATTTATTTATTATTGTTTTTTCATGGTTTGTCATAGCACTAAATGTTAGTAGAAAATAGTTGTATGGTTTAATAGTGTATTTTTTAGTGTATACATTTGCATATTAAGCTTTGACATTAACCTTCCAATATTGTGCATAGAAAAGGCCATATTTTGGGGGAAAAAATACACCTTTTCGTACAAGTATTGTGATTGTAATACACTTATCCGGGGCCAGGTCACGGGGGGCAGCAGTCCCCCAGACTCCCAGACTTCCCTCATCCCAGACACTTCCTCCAGCTCCTCTGGGGGGATCCTGAGGCGTTCCCAGGCCAGCTGAGAGACATAGTCCCTCCAGCGTGTCCTGGGTCTACCCCGGGGACATGCCCAGAACACCTCCTGAGGGAGGCGTCCAGGAGGCATCCTGAGCAGATGCCCGAGCCACCTCAGCTGGCTCCTCTCGACGTGGAGGAGCAGCGGCTCTACTCCGAGCTCCTCCCGTGTGATTGAGCTCCTCTCTATCTCTAAGGGAGCGCCCAGCCACCTGGCGGAGGAAGCTCATTTCGACCGCTTGTATCCGCGATCTTGTCCTTTCGGTCATTACCCAGAGCTCATGACCAGGTGAGGGTAGGAATGTAGATTGACCGGTAAATCGAGAGCTCTGAGAATCTGAGAAAGTCTGTTCAAAGTGCTCATTATAAATTACTCCTGGAGTATTGTCGTTTGAGAAACTATGGAAAAATAAACTACTAAACTAATCCAAGAAGAACGTTTGGAGAGGTCTGAACTTTACTGTTATTGTTGTTATTCTCTATATAAAAGAGAGGACAATTTGTTTGTTGATATTATGAAAAATTTTTGCAACCATTTAGATTTGACAACTGAACCTACTTGTGATGGAAGAGACTATCCACATGAGTCTTATATTCAGAAACACAGACCCCAATAACGGCCTTCACGTGACGAGATCTAATTGTAGCGTACGCACCTACAGGATCCAGCCCTCTCATTGCTCTTGTACAAACATCCTGCTTAGTTATGCAGCTCTGCACCGGAGCTCCTGCAAATGTGAAATGACAGACTTAGCCAAAGGGATGACCCACTGGCAGCTCACTGTCACTGGCTTTCCCCTGTGGATTAATTTGTCATGAACATTAGGGATATCATCCTTCATGTCGACCAATGAAAGTCACGGGATTGGCAGATACGGGGCAGGGGGGATTTCGACAGGGTGGATTCACATGGCTTTGTATATATTAGAGTGTGACATAAAGCCTGGAGCTACAGTGTACGGCACGGGCTTCAAGGTAATGGATACCTGTTCTCCTAATCGCGTCTCAGTAGATAGTGTGGGTGGAAGGGGGTGTGGAGGGGGAGGGCCATTGTTAAAGAGAGCCAGTGGTGGGCATCCCTCCATCTGAGGTTTGGGCAAAAATAGATGCTACCTACACAGGTCGATTTGTTCCGTTTCTTGGCTTTTGTGCACACTATAGTTGATTTATTTTTGTTGTAGCTCTGAGGGTACTGTAAAAAATAATAGGCTTATGTTTGAAATGATAGCACTGAAGTTGAGAAGTCCATGTAAGCTACCTTTCCAACAGAGACCTTTGCAGTTGAAAGTAGCACATCTGGAAATTGTATATATTGTATTTTGTATTAGTTTTTTATTGTATATATATATATATTTACTTCAATTCAAATCATTATCATCCATAACTATTTATTGATCAGAGGATTTTTTTTACAGACATGTAGTAGAAGAAATAGAAGTTAATGGAGGAAAAAACCTAGCAACATTTAAATACCAATATCACAGTAAGAATAAACTACTATGAATATGTCTTATGTACTGTACCATACATAGCTATATCTATGGTAAAAAGAATGGTACCCTCACAACGTATTTACATATTTACATGTTCATATACAATTACTTGCAAGTGAAGTACTAGAAAAGTGCTGTTTTAAACTTTTTCAAATGCCAAATCTATTTAATTGCAGACAAGTCAACTCTTGTCGATCAGATTATTTTCTTTTTTTTTAAGGATTGTTTCGATGGTTAGGGTTTATTAGACAGTGCAGTGTAGCGTGAAATGGGAAGGAGACAGGGAGACGGACATTCAGCAAATTATCAGAACCGGGATCAAACCTGGCTGCACATGGAGCCTGGCGTATTCACCTTATTCGGCCCCGCCCTCTTTTGCCTCTTTTTGCCACAAATACGCACTTATGTTGCAAACGCATTTCCATTTGACGAGGACTCTGTTAAAGATAATGGCGAAGGAGGGAAAAGTCTCGTTGCTAAAATGTAAAATAAAGTAGATTGATTTGTGTGAAATGTTTAATTTACACGAGCAACAAGTCGACAACGCACCGATTTCCTGGGCGGCTTGAAAACGGCTTTTTAGTCCGCGTAAACTAATATAATGGAAACAAGATGGCGGCGCCCATGACAACTTCTGGAATAAGGTGAATACGCACGATCCACTTGAGTCATACTTAAAGTGCATATGACAAGTTTCTAATTTTGACTTTATTTGCGGAGAGAAAAACAATTGTTAAGATAAATTTGACAGAAAAAAGTGTGAGTTTTTGAAGAAAAGATGAAAAATATGATGACAAATTCTGAAAAGTTTGGGAAAATTTACACAAGAAACACATTTTTCTGACTGAATTCAACAAAATAAAGGTGTTATCATTTATTGTTTTCAATGTCAAATAACAATCTTTGTGGCATTAGATAATTATTATTTTGTTTTTCAAAATCTTAAATATAATTTGCCTCACTATGTTTTGGTGAAATGAGTAGTAACCTGTCGTAGGCACTTGAAGTTGTTTTCTATATGACCTGGCCATACAATGCAGCAAAACAAAAACAAAAAAAAACAAAAACTTGAACTCAAACGCACTCTTGAATCTCCAGCTCTTTGTGTAGTCGTTGTCATGCAGCGGTATTTGCGTAAATGACAGTGCAACAGCTGATTGCATTGTCATTCTTCACTCAGCAGTAGGTGACCTTCTCAACATAACAAATTGTGCAGTGCAACATCAGAAAGTATGACCACAGCAGAAACTTGCAGCATTTTTTCTCCCTGTTCCCTGTTCCTTGTCCCTCCTGCGGGCCAGTGCTCCTGCCCCAACTCTGTGGATTTGCTCCCTTTTTGTGGGCTTGACCAGCGCTTGTAATCTCGTTTTACTGAACTCTAAGGACCCTACCGTCTTGTTAGCTCCAGCGCAAAGAACAAGTCCATTCATTATATGGAGCCTGATGAATGACTTGGTCAGACAGTAAGGGAAAGCCAAGGTGTAAATGTTCAACCTCTCATAAATCACAGCGACGGGCAAGTCTAGACCTTAACCTACATGTACTCAGGAGTGATGATACCTTTGTATATTACTTACCAGTTGTGTGGAGAAATTGTTTGAGAATAGTGCAGAGGCTGGGTGGCTCTGTGTTGTAAATTTCCACTTGTGAATACAGAGGAGGATCACTACTGCTGAGTATGCTGACTTTTATGTGAGTGAGTGTCTGAAAGTGTACAGTTTTGTAATAATACAATTAAAACTTTACTCTTTATATGACCCCACATTACAAAACAACCATTCATTTAGAAAAGAAAAGTAAAATATTCTAAGATACTGAGCAAGTAAATGATTTGCACAAGTTTTACTTTACTTTTACAACTGCAGACACCTTAAAACAATAAATATAACTGTATTAAAAGGCACAGGGTTTGCATCCTGCTTGTCGCCACGGAGATGTTGTTTGCTTAAGCTAGAATGTTCCGAAGTATGGCATTGTGTATTACCTTGAAGACAAGCAGGACAAGTCACAGTCACAGGTCATTTGTGGAGAAGCAATCCTGTTCATACTAAGAAATTGTGTTTTTCAAGATAATCAAAAGTTGCAATATTGCCATGCAGTATTGTGTAACATTTCAGTAAAAGCTATAGCTGCTTCATAGACAAGCAGGTGGCAGACCCTCTACCAGAAAAGTGACATGATGCACCTTTTAACAAAAAGCTGGTAAAAAGTGTTAAATAGGTAACAGAATTATTGTCATGAACTATTTAAATGGAACATTTTGACCAAGTATATTTATTTAGGAGCTTTCTTTCTTTCTTTCTTTCTTTCTTTCTTTCTTTCTTTCTTTCTTTCTTTCTTTCTTATCACCACCTCATTATTCTTGAAATGTTGTACCTTAAAATTATTTTCCTGTAGGAGTAAAGTACCAGTGTGTTGTTGAAAGTCCATGTATTTTGTTGGCGGTCTGGTCTGCAATTCAATCAGATTGTAAACATGACCTCACCAGCTCTCAGAAGACCGTGAGTCATCTCCGAATGAAATAAAACAAGACCACAGGCTGTGTTTTTGTGGATGTTTATTTCGAATTGCATAAATATAAATTCAATTCACAATGATGCCGTTTCATCGTGGATTCCTGGTTTTGTGCATCTGTCCATCCAAGGGAAACGATATACTCAGGGCAGAGCAATTGTGCAACCTTTCCACACTATCTATTTCAAAATGCCATCATACTTGTCAACATAACATCATAGAAAGGTCAGCACCCCAATCTCTCTTTCTCTTGAGGCCACCTGTATCGTGGTAACTAGGTGCAAATTGGAAAGTGCTGCTGGTGGTCATTGGCACGACTTGGCAAAGTGTTAAGCGCGCTCGGTAAACACTTTAATTAGCAGTCGCTCTATATTTTAGCACTTCAATTAGCTCAGTGGTACCACACAGTCGCAGATAGCCTGGCCAGCTGAAATTATTAAATTAATTTGTGACTTATTGTACTCTTAACCTTCCCTAAATGTCAGCACACAATTAGATCACATCAAACTCAGCCACAAATATGCATGAGTTTGTGACATTTTCAACAGCGTTTCGGCGAAAGGTGAGACGTACATGTCAATTTGGGCTGTGTCAGCTAACACAACTTTTGTTACTTCTTGTTTCATTATGTTTTATGATGTATCGCATTCTGTATAGCTTAATTGCTTCTTACTATAGCTTTGTATTGCTCTGTTAATAACAATAAGAGGCAGGTTATTCAAAGAACTGTAGCAAATGATTAACATCCCAGCCCCTCATGCTTGGACAGTATTTTTCAGTTAATATTAAACTTAACCTCAGCATTTGACCTATTCTTCAGCACTATAAGTCAGAAGCAGTAACCATCTATCTGTTAAAGCAGTGTTTTTCAACCGTTTTTGAGTAGTGGCATACTTTACTTGCTTAAACATTACCATATCAGATTTTTTTAGTCAAAATTGTGGTATATAATGTGGCAATTAATGTCAGTGTCACTATACTGGTTCTTTAAATTTGGAAATGGTGATTGTTTGCTTTCTTTTATTGGTACTGAAGTATGTTTAGGACACTAAAAAAATGGTAAATATTTCAACCATTAACTTAAATTTGACATTTTTCCAAGGAACATCTGGAAATACCTCAAGGCACACCAGTGTTCCCTGGCACTGGATGAAAATCAAGGTGCTTAAGAGTATCTGCTGGAGGATTATCTGTGCTTTGTGCATGTCAATGGAAGGACATGGAAACTTCATAGATAGGCCCCCAGTGTTTATTTCTGCAATTACCGATGACAAACACATGACTCTGTGCACAGAATTTCACTTGCCTATTCATTGTTAAAATGGCTTGTTTATTGTCTGACTGAGTAATTCCTGTCCAATCCCGACCAATTCCTTTTCACAATAAAATTAATAAATCTTTAAAGATCAGGCAGTGAACAGTGAGCTGCAGGTGGATGTCGCTAGACTTTACTAATGAGACGTCCCCAGCTGACACTTGTGTGTTGATAAATGGAGGTAACCATAATGCTAATTTTAAAGCATGATAAAAGTAAAAATAAAACAAAATGAATGGAATAAAAACTGAAAGGAAAAACATTATGTATTTTTCATATTGTTCTTAGCCTTTAAAAATGCTCCTGAATTTGCCATCTCGTTTTAAATGATAGGTTTGATCAGCCTTTGTGAAAAGACACTAGATGGCATCTAGTACTCATACAATTTAGCGAAGTTAGCTATCAACAAACATTACAGTGCAGGTGAGCAGCAGCGGTGAACATATTTAAACGGCAGAAATGCTCAGAAAACAAGTCTGGTGATGATTTAAGGACTTAAAACAGCAGAAGATTCTTGGATAGTGATGTCTGAAGTCTGAAAATATGTCCCAGAACAAGGACGTTCAGCAGGAGGTGTTTTTGATGCTTGGAGGGGGGAGGATTTTCTTATGAACATTCCTCAACGTGAATGCAACTGAATGCAACTTCAGGTATGTTTTTTAGGACGGAGCATTACTATAGAACATGGTTAAAAGCTCAAAAAAGTCACTGTAGCAGAATATGTGTCCTTTAAGTAATCTACATGTCGTGATGTAGGTTTGGATTCAACTCAAGACTGAGTTGACTGACTGATCTGTCACCCCTGAACCCCGACGTCACACGCTAAGAGGAGCCGGGCTGTCATGGCCACGAGCCACTGAGGAGCACAGAGGCACTGGAGCCACTGTATGATCAGGGGCAGTAGATCGTCTGGTAGATGTCAACTCAGCGATCAAAGTAGTAGCGCGGCCATCGGTGAGTAGGCGAGAAGTGCGTGCTTTAACCCTTTCAAGCCCATGTGTAAAAGGTAATGGGCTCATGTTTGTAGCTCGGCACAGGGCCCCTCCTCATGTGCAGTGGTGTTTGGGTCGCGGTGCCTCAAATGTGCATGTCAGTATGTTCTGCCATTGCATTGATCCTTGTTGTATCAGTATTGTATGTGTAGGAGGATTGTATGTTGTTGTATGTTGCTCCTGCGGGCGGTGTGTCTCCCCTGTATGAGGAGAACTAACTATCCCAGTTCTACATTTGGATCTGTCTGAAGTGTGAAGTGAGGTGAAGGTCCAGGTTCACTTGGCCTGGCCCATGGAACACGTATTTCTTTTGGACATGTGTAGGACTGTCAAAGACTTTGTTTTTACATCACATGATCTCAAACTTGACTTCATTTACAAGTAACTATTTAAGTCAAATTGTAAATCTCTGTCAAATCAATTAAAGCAAACCTGTGGTGCCTATAATTAGCTTTTGTTTTTTTTTCTTTCCACTTAGAAATTGGGGATGGTTGCTCAATTAATCTTGACTTTTATGTGTCTCCCGCCCTCGTCTGGTCACATATTAATTGAAGAAATAAAGAAAATCAATTAGTCTTTACTCTACATCTTAATTGGGTGTTTATTTTATTTCTATAAAAGTTAGCTGCGAGAAATGTCTGCTGTGCACAGAGCCCATTACAATCCTTACTTCATTTTAGTTATTTTTAATGTAAGTTGGAATATGTAATTTTTAAAATATGCCTCCTGTTAAAAAAATATGGCTTTAGAGACTTTATATAGAAAAAGTTTTAGTATTTACCAAAACATGAGAATGGAAAATGGAAGAGTGCAAAATGTACTGTATAAAGCAGCAGTTGGTATAAAATGATTTAAATATGGATTTAGCAGCAATTACATGACACCTCTGCCCAATTTCCAGTCTGGAGGTTTGGTGGCTGTATATTTTTACATATAAATTGAAGAGGTGATTTCTAAACAACATCATGCCCATCTGCATCTCAGTTGCCTCGGAGCCACATAACAATAATTTACAGCTGTCCCGGCAATTGTCATTCTACATTATGTTTTAGGAAAATAGAGGTTTGCTGTTTTGCTCCATCGGCTTCATACACACAGCATCATTAATATTTGTAACACCAAGGCATTAAATGATCCTGGACAGATGTGATATTTATTGTGAATAATAATTCACTCACATACCAGAAGGTTGATGGTTTGAGCTCTGGCTTGTGCCATTATAGTAAGAATGTAAGAGGCCTTGAGACTGTGGATGCACAATGGCTGCCACAAGTCTGCCTCAGGGCAACCATTTCTACAGAAGGCGCTCATCCCCACTGAGTAGGCTTTACTAATTGCAAACATAACATTGACCATAGGCTGTGTCAGAATGTGCACTTGGTTCACGTAGGGCACTATGGTCATACCATGCTTTAGTCGTACTTAAATGTTTAGTCACTGAAAATCATGCCACTAATGGTCACTAAAGTGGTCAATATAGACCCCAATGCATGAGTAGAATTGGAGCAAGACAGCTCACTTTGAACTGAACTGAACATGTATTGTATGAATGAAAGCAGATCATGTATAAAGCACTGTTGAATCATCAGTTCCAGTCACAGTTGTGGCCACACCTGCTGCCAGTGCTCGATCCTGTCAGATCTTGGAAGCTAAGCAGGTCAGGGCCTGGTCAGTGCTTGGATGGGAGACCGTTGAAACAGCAGGGACCACAGTGGGGCGACTGGAGGAAGAAATGTCGTGGTCTCCTTAGGCAAGACACTTCACCCACATTGCCCAGTATGAGAGTGGTGTGTGGGTGAATGGTTAGTGGTGGTCGGAGGGGCCGATGGCACAGATTGACCGTCTCACTCGCATCAGTCTGCCCCAGGGCAGCTGTGGTATGGTGTACAGTGGTATTAGCTACCCACTACAAATGTGGAGTGAATGAATAATGCAATGTGAAGCGATGCTAAGTGTCCAAAAAACGCTATATAAATCTAATGCATTATTATTATTATTATTATTATTATTATTAACAATTGTCTCTCACCTTAGCTTGAGCAGTTAAATGCAAAGAGTTTAAGAATCCAATTTATTTGGAGAATTTCTCCAAGCTCATCTGCCCGGAGGAACTCTCTCTCACTAGATGAGCCACCTTTCTTCCTTTTGATTGTCTCCATCTGCAGCCTGTCCGTCCGTAGGAGTAGGATCTCTCCTTCATGCTCCCTGAGGTTTCTGCTTTTCCCCACAGGCTTTTTAGTAGTTTTTCCTTGCTAATAATAATAATAATAATCAAGGAAAGGGGATGCTCTGGGACACTTATTCATTTGCTAAATTATCTTGAAAATTGTTTATTTAAACTACTTTCTGTGGCCCATCAACTATTGTTGTCTGTTTGTGTGCTACAAAAATATATTGAAATGAATTGAATGAGAGATCCATGTTAAATAAAACGTGTGATTAATATGGGTCCATAGATACATGTCTTTCAGTCACATTTGTTAGCTTAGGGATTTCTTTTTTCTTCTTTTTTTTTTTAATCCAGACACCAAAGTCACGTGATCGCAGGTGAAGAGAATGAGTAATGAGTGTCAGAATCACTCTCCGAATAAGTGCACTAGAGCCCACTAAATTGTGTGGATTATGCAGTGAGTGAGGTTAGAGGATGGAGTGGACGTTCGGACATTTAGTATTGAATTATTTCTTGCAGTTGATGTTGATGTCCATTACATTTGCGTCTAGTATCATAGCAGTCAACTGTATAATTCAATTATCTGATGCTACGCTAATGGTGTCTGTAAACGCCTCTTAATTGGGTTTTTAAAACGCCACTAGCTTGTGGGTTAGTGATAAGCCCATTAATTACAACATTTATCAGTAATTCCTTAGATAAGTAATTCAATAAAGATAACAATGCCTTTGGCAGTGTGCATTATAACAAAGGTTTCACTCCATCATATATTGTGTCAGATTTCACTGTGATTTTGATACAAACAGACAGCTTTACTGATCATTCCTGCTGCAGTGACAGAATAGATATGACAACAGAGACTCAAAATAACTTTTAAGCAGCATAAGACGACAAGTTGGACTGGCAAATGACATGCAACGCTCAATCTTGTCACAACCACTGTACACGAGATGCTGACATTACAGACAGTGCATGTTTAGGCTGTCAGGTGCCTCTAAGACAAATAAGAAAATGGAGGATGGGGGAGGAAATAAAAGAGAAACGAATAGAGTAAGAGAGTTAGTTGTCAAGATACATTTTTCATCGCAAGACTGAATTATTATGGTTGCCACGTTTGAGCACTGATCAGTCATAGAGTCGACAGAGAAAGGAATTTTCTGATGTGCAAAAAGCAGCGTGTAAGGAGTCTGAAAATCATCCCTCCATCGGTGTTCTGTGCCCTGTCCCCCCTGCTTTCTCTCTCACAGCTCTCTGAATGTAATGGTCCAGCTCTACCTCCTACTTATAATGGGACTCTCCAATTTGCAGGCCTTTCAACTAAAACCAAAAGCCAAGCCGGGCAAGCCAGGCCGGGAGTGAATAAAACAGTGAATCGATGCAGGGGAATACAATAGCATTTGGAACAGGCTGTTAAGGCTCACCATTATTTTGGATTCTTTAATGTGCAGTGGAAATGTGGGTTACTGAAATGGTTTATGATGGTTACGTATTATATCTGCCGAGGAGATTTATGCACTGTATTAAACCTGTGGCTACTGTATATCTGCTGCTCCTGTATGACAATAAATGCTTTGTTTAAAAAGCAGCTGCCGACCAAAAGAAATTGGACTGGCTTCTAGATTTGTCTTGATAATTTCCATTAAATAATTCTCATTACATAATTGAACTCCTCCGGAAACAATCGTGGTAATAACATGGGGATGGTCTGCATCAGTGATTATATAAAAAGGTGAAGGGGGTTAATATGTGAGGATAATTTGCAATGTCCATAGCAAATCTGAGATTGGATGGTTACCTTACAGAGTTGGCCTGAAGACAAATAATTTATTTTACAAGATTTTTAAAGAGAAATAACATGGCGTTGTAATGTGTTTTTTTGTTTTGTTTTGCCATAGAAAACACATATATGTATGCACTTTTTGTTCAAATATTAATATGATCCTAAGATTTAAAAAATAAATTGTTTTCTTCAGTGTCCTGCTGAGGATAAACTGATACAGTATTTTATGTCGGTGGTTCCCAACCTTTTTCTCACCATTGACCCCTATGTCCCTGAGGATAAGACCCAAACATCCTTCACCTGCCTGAGAAGTTACCATCTTATAACATAAAACATATTTAGTTTCTGGTAAATAAAGATGTTATAGAACAGTAATGACTATAGTATACTTTATGAAGCAATTGACATTAACATTCATTAAAATTCACAGAATCTAGTTTTGACTTCTTTTCTAAGGACCTAGAAAAACTGTGTGAAAAAGAGACATTTATTTCCCTGGAAGCACATAATGAATTTGACTATTACTAACATACCTTTACCGTTCATCAGAATTCGTATAGAGAAATCTAACTATGAATCTTAACCCTTTTGTCAGCGAGCAACTAGCTCTTTGAGAAGGCCTTTTGCTTATCCGACCCTTCTCCCATCTCTTAAATCCAACCTTTGTACCTGTATGCACTTTCTCCTTCAAGCTCTTTCTTTGTTATCTATTCCATCTATGCTCCATGGACCTTATTTTACATACTGGGCATATACTGTACTGCAGCTTCACCTTGATTAATGCTCTGCTGCGAAAACTTTCCTGGGCAATTAGTACCTTTGCAAGATGGTTCCTGGTGTTGGCCGGGTGTCATTTTGGGGGACATGCTGAAAGACTTTAACCCTGAGACACTGCCATGCTGCCGCGGGTGAACATCCAGTGTGCCACTTTAATTGGACAGCTGCTCGGCATCAAGATTCATACACACATACCTATTTCCTTGGGTCTGATGGCTCTTTTATTGTGACAAATACGGGGGCAATTTATTGGTCTCCCAGGACAGTAAATGGAAGGTTACAGGCAGCAGCGGGGCTTTAATTGCATTGTCAGGCGAGGGTAATGTCTAGCCATGGCAGCCTGGTTGTGTACTGTGCATAAGAAAAACATGGGAATAAACCTGGCACATATACCGCCCACGATTTACATGCTGTTACAGGGAGAATAAACGTATCTGTATATAGTAGCCTGGAGGACAATGAAGCAGAGGAGGTTGCAGTAGCTAAACATCGCTTGCAGAATTTTGTTTACTTACATGACAATACGCAAAGATAATTACATTAAAAAGTTACAAACTGTCATTACAATGGTTTAAAATCAAACTTGAAGGTTTTTAAAAGGGACAAGAAGTACATATCTGTCACTTTTCCACAATAACCTTTGAAACCAAATAATATTTCATGTTCTTTTTGCTGGTCAGCATGTGTTTCTAGAGATGAGGGCTTCTGCTGGTGGTGGTGAAAAAAAAGTTAAAAAACCTAACAAGCTTTTATATAGCTGTATGTTGTGGAGTTACAGGTTGCTATGCCGTATCTGTCATAAGGAGCTTATTGCAGTTAGGTGCTGTTTTGTGTGAGCACACGGTGGCAGGAGGTACCAACAGAAGCACGCTGGTTGTGAAACTGCACCTACATCCATGCTTTAACCTGTGAGATTTCAGTCATTTCTCTAATTAAACCATACCTGTATTAACATGAGGTGTAAATTATTTGCAAAAAATTGAGCAGGCTAAAAAAAGTTAACGTGTGTGACCTGTAACCGAGTGTAACCTAAGTAATATTACAATTATTTTCCAACTTAAAAGCTTGTAAAGGCAAAAAATATAGCCAAACGCCACACAATATGATAGGAGGTGATTGAAGTCAGTGGATGGAGAACATAATACTCAGACAAGTAGGTAGAGATGAAGTGAAGCTTTACTGGGACCAGGTTAATGGCCTCAGGGTTATTGTTCATGCGCACAACATGCATAATGGAAAATATGATTCACATCCTCTTATACCTTTGGTTGCTCTTAAAGTGCCTCTGACAGGTTGGACTAGTTAAGATAAATATATTTCAAGCTTTATTAAAATACTTCACAAATTGTATCATGGTATAGCATTGTTTTTCTTTTTTTGTTTTACTTCCTGGTTGTAAATGATGACATCACGCTAGGAAATTACCTTTGCAACCATCCTGTACAAGGGGCCAAAATTCATTCAGTGTCACAGATTTTTTTAATTTTACAAACAGAAACACATGCGAACGCCTTGATTTTGTTGAATCAATGTTTAAAAGATCATAAAAAGTTGTTTCTTTTGTGTAAATTATGCATAAACTTTGTCTCCCCAGTGTGATGTCATCCGTCTGTTTACTTCCTGAAATTTTCAACATATTTTTCAACTTTTCTCCACAAATGGCCGGTTGATTGGTGTAAAACTAAAATGCATATGTACAACTGGTATTAATGCACCAAATAAAGACTGTCAAATGCACTTTAAATTCTGCACAGTCAGAAAAAGCCATACTGTACTTAACATATATGGTAGTACATCTGTCTTAAACTGAGAATTAACTACAGAATATACTTTAAATGTGGACCACATCCTGACTTGTTGTTTGGTGTGATTTTACAGAGACCTTAGCAAAGTTCAACAGTTCAACTCATTTCACAATCAAACTAGAGATATAAATCATGCTTACACAATATAATGCTTTTATTTGGTGATTTTGTAACGCAATAAGTTCGCATTTTATTGCTGACAATTTGATGCCAAGTTATCCACCTTTCTTCTACTGGATTTAATGTAAATTGTGTATTCTGCTTAGAGTCAGAAAGGGATTTATAAAAAATACTGTAATAATTTGTGATAAATCTCCTTATTTTTTTGTGATCACAGATGTTGTGTCCGTCTGAATCCCTCATGCGGCACCAAGACATATGACAAACGTCAAACATTAAATACATACAAAATACCAGACTTCTCTTGTGCAGTTTTGAAGTCCACAAACCATCACTGGACTCGTTCTGTCGTCAAATTCGGTTTACAGCAAACACATGGTACTATTAGCTTAGCATTGATGTTGCCTAAGGGCTTGTTTATTTATTTTTCTTTGTTCATTCCCACTGCTAACAGCAGGGGGGTGCTCCAAACCTCCAAACTGAGGCATAGTTTGTTGATCTTTTGAGTTAGAAAGTGTTAAATGCTAATCCAAGGCGACCAAAAGCTTGTTTAAAAGCCAATTTAAACCATTTCCAGTTGAATTCACACATTCATCAGCATTGTATTTATTTCACAAGTCACTCAAGTAAAAGTACAGTAACTAGCCACCTCTGGCGCTTTGTCAATGTGGTCTTCCTGTAGATGTTTGGTCTCACTCCAGTGCTGACGACGTGGGACAGATACAGCTGTTACCGCAGGCCTTTTCTGATAACGCTGTCAGAGCATCAAGTGGATTACTCTAGTTATCTGTCAGTGAGGCTCCACACATATATCTGCTACTTCAGCTTATTATTGCAGAAGACAAGAGAGTATAAGCCTCGTGTGCGATTTGGATGGTGCAACACTGAGTCATTGAAATGGATGGAGTCATCTCACTCATTTTTATACCTCAGGACTCTATAATATGAACTGGAGAAGACAGAAGCCTCTAGTCCAGAAGCAAGTTTTATTAGTGGCCACTCTGCGGTACTGCAGCATCTGGGCCTAAGGACTATGTTTTGTTTAAATGTTTCAAGGAATCTGCCCTTGTTCAGTTGACAGTTTTTAATTTTCTGAAATCTTCAAAGCGCCTATCGTCTTTTTTGACATCTTGCCAATAAGCAATGGCCATTGAAACCAATAAGACGCCATCTTTGAATCATGATCCAGATCTTATTATACTTCCATGGGTTTCCTTTTCCTAATATCCTAATATATCCTAATATATTCCTAATATACAGTTTTAAATTGTTATACTATTATATATAAAATGTATAAATTTAGTCGGATTGGATATATTTTTTTTAATTCTATGTACAATATTGACTACAGAAACATGAAACATTAACAGTGATAAATTAAGTGAATCAATTTGCATTAAACTGAGGCAGAGAATAAAAAGAACACATCATTCAAGTGCTGCATTTGCATGTGTTGTATGATCTTACTTACTAAATTCACTGCCTTTCAGTCGCTGTTGACCTATGTGCCCTTTCTTGCTATGTTTCAGTTTATTTATTCATTTATTTACATTAATCATATGTTAACGAGTAATGAGAGGCTGGATTCTTCTCACTTTCTCTCCAAGAACACTGAAAAGTTAAGATTATAGAGGGCATCTAAGTATCTGATTCTGCATTTGTTCACGTGTTAATACTTCGACAATCAGTCTAAAGAAGGGCGACTTTTAGATGACATTTTTTCCCCAAATCATTCTTCTACAGCAAAACAGAGACTCCTACATTATTGTCCGTGGCCTTATTCACACCACCTTGTTTTCCCAGAATTTGAGAGTGTTCAAAGTTTTTAAAGAGCTCAGAAAAGCAAAAGATGGCCAGGCAAACTCTAAGTAAAAATGACATAATGAGTGCCAGTGAGAAGTGAAAAGTCTAATGCATAACTCTCTAATTGGTGTCTGGTGTGAGGCACAGGGGCACCACTGGGGATAGAGGCAATAAACAGGACAGCAGATGGTTTACTCCAGAGGACAGAACAGAGCGCGCTGCAAACTGGACACGGCTAAAGCTGAAGGGAGTGAGACGCTATAGCTGCTATTAACTTTACACAGTGGATTTGCATATTGTTTATTTTCAATTCAATTAAAGCATGTTTCCGTCACATAAACATGAATAGATGTCTTTAGTTTTTGCCTCACTTCTTTATCTCAAGTGTTTGAACATTGCCACTGAATATTATGACTGTTAAGCCCTGTTTGGACGGGATTAGTTTTACCTATGGGGACGTCTATAAAGTTAAAATGAACCCACTATGACAGTGTTTTTTCTGAGAATTTCTCTCTCTTCATTAACACTGACACAGTCCCTCGATCCAAACTTTGCACCAAAAGCACCTAAACTTTCCGAAAGAGTCCTCATGCTGTTCTCACTTTGGTTGCCACGACGTCAGGGTTGAACTCCGGGGTCCAGTCTATACTGCAGTTTGTCTTGGGTTTTTTAATTGTAGAATAAAAACAATAATTCGACTGAAGAAGGTGGCGGATTGATAATATTAGATATTAGAGACATTTTGTCCAGACCACAGACATGAGCATTCGCACGGGACTAAAACCACCTGAGGACCTCTGAATTACAGCAGGTCAAATTCGAGACAATTTGTATGGACATTTTAACAGACAAAGATGATTCTGAATAGTGATAGGGAGGACGATGGAAATTACCCGAGGGTCTGTCCGGATAAGGCTTTAATGTTATCACTAAAAGCAAGCCATAGAAAAACAATAAGAGCTGTCACTGCTGCACAATCAGTACTGTAGAATGATAATGCGTTTTAGTTTTTATTATAAACCGGCTAGTGATGTGACAATCACGACCAAATCAGTTGATTTGAACAGCTCTTTAACATAAACTGATTTTGTTTTGTTTTTTTATTTTGTATTTGTACATACATCTACCCATAATTATTTCAAGAAACATGAGACTTTATTCGTTCCTATAGGGAAATTGATAGATTGAAACAGCAGGGAAGCCTTTCAAAGCATTTATCATAAAAGTAATGAAATACAAAATTACAAATTTATATTACGTATTATTTGGGTAAACGTGGTCCTACCTCAACATTGGTCATTAGAATGTAGTCTAGGCCTTTATTATTCCTCTCAGTGCTTATATTGGAGGGAAATGACAACTTCTCATTGTTAAACATAGTGTCCTGCAATTGAGGCTCGGGTGCTGAGAAAAAATCTAAATTATGTTATACTATATATGTTATAGCTCAACAATAAATACCAAAAGAGAGAGAACAAGTGAGAATCATTTATTTGTAAGAAACCTTTCCATTTGTAAATAAGATGCACACATGCTAATGAAAGGTGCAAGTAAGCAGCCGTCTACATTTGTAAAATATCCCATGGATTATGTTTCGGATGAAAGCAACTGGCTGATTGTTGCTTATTATTTTGTTAAGGACAAATGTAATATTTTAGACAACATTTCATTACTTCATCACAGCAAAGAAGCAATTAACCATAATTAGCCGTTACAAAACAAGAGGTGAGCTCTCATTTAGAGACACAGAATACGTATAAATGACTATAATCAACAATCAAAGCTCCTCGAGAATCCAGTCCTTGCCTTAGTGTTACTTCCATCATCTCAGCTGGTTAAAATATGTTTGAAAATGAGACACTGCACATATTACAATTACATGTCGCTGAATAGGCATCATTACCAGTGTTGTGTGAGCTGTGCTGCGAAGACCGGAAAGGCAACAGACCAAATGTTCGTGTCCATTAAGGATTAACGCCGGCTTACATTAGTGCCACATCCCCCGGTACTGCAGCTGTTAATAGTGTTTTAGCTTTGCCAGTTTAGCGAGCGCTGGCTTTATGGGCTCCCGTGCTTTACTTGGTCCAGGTGTGCAAATTAGCCTGGGTGGATTTGGAAAGCACCGAAAGTGTTTACTTGACCTGAGTTTATAAGAATATTTGAGGAGAGGTTTTAAAGAGAGGTCCCCCTTAATTGCTGTTAAAAGATAGATTTTCCTTTTCTTGTCTTTCCAATTAGAAGGGACCTATGAATCTTTAGGGCTGTTACTGGTGAATATCAGTTGTATCTTTGCTTGGTTACAGATATTATGTATGCTGTTATGGATAAAATTGCCCATGTGTACTCACCGATATGTGGTTGATTTTTTTTTTACTGCCGGTTAATTCTAAAGCAGACATTTCACATGATGTAAAATAATGTGTTTTTGTTCTCAGCTGCAATCAAAGAGTGCACACTGAGTTTCTGAATTTGCCCTGTCAGATTCAACGACGAACACAAGAAAATCGACAAAGCTTTAATTAATGTCTTCGTGGTCTATGACAGTGTGTTTTGCAATATTTTGACCTCTAGGAGTACACTTTTTAAACAAAATTTAGTTGTAGAGCACAATTTGTACAAAAAAGTGCTTTACAGAACAGTGAAAGATGCATTCAAATCAAAATACAAACAAATAAAAAGATAAGCACACAACTCGACTTTGCATGTAAAGTCATATGCATGGCTTAACATAACAGTTTATTTTATTTTTTTTAATGACTGTTTCTAATTTTTTAACACGCACACACAGACATACTCTAACACAATTATGTTTTGACTAAAAAACAATAAAAATACAGTGAAAATTTAAAAAAAGTAATAACAACGATGATGAATCAGCTTAAAAGGAAAAATGATAATGATGAAATAATAACAACAACAATATTAATATTATTATTATTACCAGAGCTGTTTTAGCTTGGATTTGAACATTGAGTCTCACATCTTTAGACTGTTCCAGATTTTAGCGGTTTTATGCTAAAAGACTAAAAGACTGATTCCCCATGTTTAGACCTGACCCTGTTGTCTTTATTTCTTCTTTCTCAAATTCCAAACAAAAGAAAAACAGAAATGCATGCAACAGTAACTTTCAGCAGCTGTTCTTATGACGACCCTCTGCTTAGCTCATCCTTTGGTGTACCCTTGAGCTTACATTTAATCACACACTTAGCGTAGGCCTCACAAGTAAAAACTGTGATGTGAATACCAAGTATGTTTGTCCTTTTTCCAGCTCGGTGACCTTATTCTACAGAGACTATATAATCCAAAGAAATTGTTTTATGTGAAGTCATTTTCATTACAGAATGCCCTGACCGCTGCTGCTGTGTTCCAGGCATGATTGATTTTTCCTCTGGTCCACGTACCATTGTCCTCTTCATCCTCGTCTTTCTTCAAGGTATTTTAACCTGTTGACACGAGAGATTAAAATATATCCCCTGTAATCCAATTTTCACAGACGCTACAGCCTGTCTAATTCCCCATAAAACAGCTGGGGTGTAAAATAGTCTGGGTGGAAACTGAAAGTAAGTGAGCCCAAAAAGTGTGAGGAAACTTAGCTGATTTTCAAAAAAAAAAAAAAAAAAAACTATTTATTTATTTATGCACTTACTACAAGGCATTTACTAGCAGTTGCAGATGGCTTACATTACCTTAAAAATGTTTATAAGCCAAATGGTTATCAAACCATGTGTTAATAAACCATGTAAAACTTTGTAAGACCATCAATAAGAAGCTCTTATTACTATAGCTATTTAACTATTTTAAATAACAGTTATTATTAAATGCTTGTATGCCTTATAACTGCTTATACACAAATAACTTGCTCACCCTAAACTCACCCTAACCCAAATGTTTTATTATTTTATTTTTTTAATAATAATATTTTTTTTACTAAGGAACCTTATTTTAAAAGAAAAGTATGATGCACTGAGTGTATGCAGCCAGTAGATGGTGACTAGCGCTATACACAATTTATTTATGCTATCACCTTAAGAGAATGTGACACGCTACCATCAAGTTAGTAGTAGCAGTTATCGTGTTTAGAGGCAGAAATGCTCAGAACGAGCCTGTCGATGATTTAAAGACTTAAAACAGCAGAAGATGCTTGGACAAGTGACGTATAAAATTGGATAATCCGTCACAAGGGAGTCCAGCAGGAAGTGCTTCTGACAGTCAGCGGGAGAGGATTTTTTAAATGAACATTCCTCGAAATGGCATGAATGCAGATAAATGCAACTCCAGGTATGGTTTTGATGATGGAACCTTGTTAGGACATGGTTAACAGCTCAAAATAGTCACTTTAGCAGAATATGTGTCCTTTTTGACCACCGTCTGTAATTAAAATACTGTACTTCTGCATGGCCTTTATCCTGATACAAAATAATAAAGAACAAAAAAGAATTGTGTAGAATTGTGACTCGTTTAAACCTGAGTAAAGTGTCTTGCCAAAATGCACTGGTAAGACCATCACGGTTAATGGGCAAACAACAAAACCACTGCCACTGTCGCCCCAAACTGTTGGCGTGTCCATTATTGCCTCTTCAGGCTGTGGGTGTCAGTGTCAGGACACTGGTGTTATGGAGTCTTCAACCAAAGAACAAGTGAATAAACCATGCAAATCTGGATTTACCCTGTACTTTCACAATAACAAGAATATACTGATATTTATTTTGATAATGCATTAAAACACACATCAAAGGCTCAAGTTAATTCACAAAGATATTAAGGTGTTATAGTGTATTGATTTTAGTCGCAGTAAATCATGCTTTTATTTTGAACCATGGTCTTATAGAAATGCATTTTAAATTGATTCAGAATCTGATTCATTGAGAGTAGCTACATAGAAAACACAACTGTGCCAACAATTATTTTTACATTCCCTGCCTTAACCTGATCACAACATTAATACACCTGTAAAGTCTTACATGGACATAGTCTAATCCAAAAATGAAATGTACATATAACTTCAAACTAAAATGTAAATAACCTATACAGTACTTCATCAAAACAGACATTTCTTTTTAAAGGCAGAGTCTCCTGTTTGTTCTGTCGTAACTTACTTAAGCATGCAGGGTCCTGCCGCAGCTCGGCTCGTTTGTCTCATTAGTGGCCGAGACAGAAAGAAGTACGACTCTGAAATATCTGCCCTTGCCTGCGACTCCAGTGGCACAATGAAAGACGGCCATATTGAAATCCTTGCTCAGGATTGATTTTCTGTATCAAACATCAGCAGGGGACAGAGGACGTGCTCCGACAAGGCACTGAGTTTGTTTAAGCAATCGTCATTGAACAAGCAGCAAGTGCTATACTTGTGTTTACATTTCTCTTTCATTACAACTTTTTCAGTTCAAAGTGCTACAATGTAGTGAAACGGGGTGAAATGTGTCATAATACGCACTGTGCTAGTTGATAAATCAGCCACCATAATTAGTCACAATTAGTCACTATAAGTTCCTAATTGTAATCAATTACTAATTCCTAATCAAGGAATTAAGGAGCCTCTGTGTGCAAACTATAACCTGGTTGAAATGGAAACACACATTCTGGCCACAAGGACAGGGACACTTTTTCATTTCTCAATAAGCTTGTTATGTTTTGACCCATACTTCTGCTCCTAATAAATGAATGCTCCATAGTGCTAGTGCAGTGCTGGGACATCCATAGGGAAGATATAGATTCTCAGTGGGAGGCCACTTCTCTTTGTTCTATAGGCCTGTGTTCAGCAGAATAAACCGAAAACGAATAAATCAATAAGATATAAGATTACTCAGTGGTAAATTGTATTATTTTATACTCTAGGGTGTGCATGTGCTATATGTGTCCAATTTGTTTATTGATTTAATTAATTTATAATGAATTAATTTATAAAACATTCCCAAAGATGTTTTTTTTTTTTTTCCAAAGTAAACATTACTTAATATGTCTGAAACAATATTCAAAGTTTAAGAAATACATTTAAAAGATTAGTTTATGCACAAGTGAAAATGCAAAAGAATATGTGAAACTGCTGCGGTGTGCATCTTCGTGGTGACACAGCAAAAGGAGCAGATGCCGCTGAATGTAAATCTGTAAACTTTGAAGTGTGGCAGGAAGTGAATGCGAGTGCAGAGTTGTAATAAATAGGATGCATGGTTTTCTTTGAAGGCTCTCCAGATGTCTTTTTATATCAATCTTACATTGGTTTAGAGGTAGCCCCTCTTTCATGTCAAAACCTCATAGCAAAAAAGGCCACGGCTCCGGCATTCATTATGGATAGCTCTTGAGAACATCCCCATGAATAAAATAGTAGGCTACACTTGAGGAAAAACTTGAAAAACACTTGTGTTTGACTTGTAGTACCTGCACCTGTGGCCCAGTAATCTAGATGTTGTTTGGATTTAAAACATAAGCTGCAGTGAGATAAACGACTGTGAACTCTCACTGAGGCCATGATACCACATGTAGGATTTCAAGGAAATGTCTCTGCAATTTTTGGAACTGACATTTTTTTCTTGAAACTGAGTATAACTATTTACAGATCAACATAACTATAACTTTGTGCTTCTCTCATAAACATACAAGATAAAAGTACACTTCGCTCTGGCCAAGGTTTTAACTCTTATCTAAGCACATCTGTAAGAGTCAGTGGCAATGAAACATTTGAATTCAAATAAATAGTGCTTTGTTCACTAACAATGGTGTTTTTTTCTAATACTGAAGGACAAGAAAGCACAGCCCTGTATGGAATAACATTCACTTTGAATTTCCACACTGATGTTACGTTGCGTTAGATGTCAAAGTTGAGCACATCATCAATTACAAAATAGTTTGGCTGGTACCCTCTCAACCTCTTGATGCTCTCTGTCTAATAAGCCTAATATATGGTTTTGTTTCCACTAGTAACCTCTGAATAAGACAAATAATGGCTCAGCAGATGGCTGCAGTAAACAAGGGCCACTCCTTTGCCTCCTCCCCGGAGTCACAGCCAACAGTGATAAATCGTCGCTCCGGTCACTGTCTGCGCAACCTATTTTGTCCTCAATTGACAAAAATTCCAGTTTTGGTTTTAAGCCACATCTATCATTGACCACACATGGCTGCAGAGTGCTTTATCCTGGCAGTCGAGATGGATTCTGCATTGATTACTGCTCAATGGACATTCCCCAGTCCTCTTTTGCACACAGGGAGGTACTGTTACATGCAAGCCCATTTTTAATTCAAGCTGCGTAGTTGTCGCAACAGGCTGTAAGTGGTTAGACACACACACACATGCTGCTTTAGTGATAAGTGTAAGAGACCGGATTGTGGTAAACACTGCTTGCCGCAATCTTGTTTTATGTGGTCAACAAATAGAAGAAAATAGACAAACTGACAGCGTTTACTATCCATTGAGGCATATTTGTGTTTTACATATAAAACCCACCAGGGAATCCACTTATATCCACAATCTGGCTTTAAATAAATATGCCAGGCCCACATACTGAACATATATACCCTGTTAATAGCGTCTATTTTTATTCAACAAAGCAATGGCACGCAGCTCAACTTAACAGCTAACAGCAGGTAACAGCGCATGAGCCAAAGTGGTGTGCAGAGAGGTATCATTATGGACACTAGCTAGACTGATGAAAAAGCCTAAACAATACAGAAATGATTAAGCCATTATTGCTATGATAAGACATTGTTAGAGAACTTGAGGTGTCTAACATGTTTCTGCAGCAACATACAGCTAAAACATGTCAGAAGTATATGTTCGACTCTGTTTTAAAAGATTATGGCCTGCTTATATGAGGATTAAAATAATTGAGTGGAGACAGGGGGTAGGTGAAACAGAAGACAGTTTCTGGGCACTCAAGCCTCAAATGTGAGACGATGAAGGATTCCTCCAACGTGCATGCATCAATCAAAATACTACTTTGAGTGAGATGATGATGAGGGAACACCATTGTAATCAGAATCAGAATCAGAATCAGAATTACTTTTATTTATCCCCAAGGGGAAATTCTTTTTGTTACATGTGCAACCGACCAGTAGAGACAGTAAAGAATTATAAACAAAATAAGATATATATAAAGTAAGATATAGAACAGGGAGTTCATAAGTTTGTTTTACATTATATTCCTCTTGAGTCCTCTGTATAACTCAGAATCTGAAAAGCCGATGGCCAGGACCAAACATCTGGCTTGGTTTAATACTCAGTTACATTCAAGATTCAAGAAATGTATTTGTCATTTGTGCACACACAAAAGTGCACACATTGGAATTCCTGTGCAGGGCTTTCAGAAGTTCAAGTAAAAACAAGTTAAAAAGTGCCTTTGAAACACAATGAAAGAAAACATGTTCAATACATACAGTACACTTCAAGCTCATAAAAGCAGCAGTGAGCCATCAAAAATAGATATTAAATATTGCACAGTGTGATGCAGTAGCGCTAAGTTGCCATATTCTCTTCTTGTGATCAGTCCTTTATTTTGGCCATCAGCCTCACTGTGGTCGGTTAGAAACTGTGATGAAAACGTGTGGTGTAGGCCCTGATACTGTCAGCTCCCCTGTGTCTCAAACTGTAAGTGCATTGTTTATGTTTGAGCAGAGAGTGAGCTGGTGGAGTCATCGACCCCTAAACCAAACCCTGATCCTAAACTTGTAGATATCGTAAATAAATAAATTGTCCCCTTTATGAATAAAACACCTTAACTGGCAGTCAATGAAGCCAAACTTCCACAGAAGTGCAGCTGTTAGCGCTGTCACTTCACAAGAAGGTCCTGGGATTGACTTCTGGACAGAGCCTTTCTGTGTGGAGTTTGCATGACTCCTGTGTAGGAGAATATGCAAGGTTTCTTTCCCTACCATTAAAAAACATGTAGGTGGTGTGTTAATGACAATGTGTCGTGAGAGTGAATGCTTGACAACAAATGGAAATTAACCCAAGGCCATAATCCGGTGTGTTTATGGCATGTACATGAAAGTGTTGGCACCCCTGAAGTATTTCTCCCCAAAAAGTATTGCATATTTAATTGGTTTGCTTTACACATGTAAAGCACATTTACACATTGCACATAACACATTTCCTTTGTGTGTATTATAACAAGTAAAAAAAAAAATTATAAAAAAATGAGAAAAAAGGCAAATGACATCATTTCATACAAAGCTCAAAAAATGGGCCGGTCAAAATTATTGGCACTCTTTCAAAATTGTGGATAAATAACTTAATTTAAGCATGTAATGCTCGTTTAAATGACAGGTGTGGGCAATATAGATATCACACCTTAAGGCAAGTCTTTAGTTTAGGGAGAAATACTACATTTTATAGGAAAAACATCAGGGGTGCCAACACATTCAGCCACGACTGTATGTCATGTATGTTCATTAACATGCACTGTCTCGACCAAAGAAATGAATACGTTTAACAATGACATACAACCACTGTCCCAAAATCTTGAAAGGCATCCGCAGTACTGTAGCCAGTGTTAAAGTCATTTGTGGCGCTGGTCTCATCATTCCATAATCAGACAAATAGAAGATGATAGTGATTTTCAGAAATCTAATTAGAGGAAACAAGAATGTGACTTCATGTGCATGCCAAGGACAAAGATTATACACATTTATTGAGGTTGGTGCATAGTGTCATCATCATATCACTAAAGAGTAAAAACCTCAACCAATTATCTATGAAAGCCATTTATTTAGAGACCATAAACAGGCATGGTAAGTGATAAAGAGACATGTCAAGCCTGTCTGAACTGGACTACGAACTCTTACTCTGTACAAAGCAGAAGGAAAACACAAGTAATTGGGATCATCCAAAAGAGAAAGGGTAATTATTATATTTCTTTTGAAGGTTCTAAGGTGAAAAAGCTACACCCGAGTGTTTGCTGATGTAAACCAGTGACAATCCTTTCAGTATTTTATGGAGATAAAACACAGCATCTTAAAATCAATTGGTTTTGGTGCCCAGTGAAGGAGAAAGAGCTCCACTTCTCTCCCTTTTTAATGAGCACTCTCGCTGTAACATTTTGGACTGACTGAGAGAGACAAAAAACACTGCCTGCCGTCCACAGAAATGCAGATCTCTGAATCGATTAGAAATGTTTAGGACAAATCCCCAAAGCAATACGCTATATGCACCGAACTTGCGATATCAAAATAGATTGGACCTTTCTTTTCATCAGTTGTCCCATAGGCTTTCAAGTAGAGACAGGCAAAAGATTCAATTGACCACCCAATTTCTGCAGCTGTGTGGTCAGTATGACATGGATATATAGATTTTTAGCGTGTTTGTTGTTGTTTTAATAGAGCCCGGTGGGATGCTAGATTCATATTCATGACCGAATATCAAAATAGAGCCTAAAATAGAGTGAGCGGAGGCATCGCTGGAGAATGGCGCTGCTGACTTTATTGTAGCTGTATCTTGAATAATGTTTACTTCAAACAAAACTTGACCTGCATGCATCTTAACATCCCATCATTATTTCAAATTTGTATTAACTGTCTCCAAAACAAACATGAATACAGCTATTTTGGGTGAAAACAACTCTGCAATATGATTTAGCAACGAGGAACTCATCTCAACGGGGGATCGTTGAGATGACAGCGAGATACATAACTCATTCGCCAAACCTTGACATTTGAACATGTTTTCCCCCATGTTAACGGCGTATAATTGTTTTCTTTCATTTTTATCTTGCTCCTTTTTGTGAAATATTCTGCATTAGACACGGCAGGAGCATTCAGAAGCACAGAACCCCGTTGGGAGCTAATATCCAAGTTACCAGTTCTCAAAGTGTAATGACAGAGTGCCCAAAACTGTGATCCCTCCTTGACTGTCTCCCACGGTGAGTCAATGACATAACTGACAAAGCTATTACTCCAGACAAATGTTGTTGGCAAATTCACACCAGGAAGTGAACACAGAAATGAAATATCCATCCTTCTATTCAGCGTGTCTCACTGTGCTTTACTTTTGCTTGCGTTGTTGTTGCAGTGTATATTGATTTCATTGTTTGGTGCCTATAGAGGTGACTGTAGCGCATCAAAATCTGCTCAGTGAAATTTGAAATAAGAGTCCTTGGGAAAACAACATTTTAAACACTGGGAACACATTATCAATAAATAATATTCTTAGCTTTAGAGAAGAATGAAAGTAAACAAAGATATAGTACATACAATCCCATTAACATTCAGGGCAACGCAATAACAACTCCATGGATGCAAGTGTCACTCAGAACACTGATAATGTGAGGACAATTAAAATAAATCAACAAACAAACAATTAAATAACAGCTCGGACACATTCTTGTGGGAACCTTCCCTGGGGTCCAGACTGATTCTCCATGTGCATTCTATATAGAGCGATCTTCTACAGAATATACAGGGAGAATCAGTCACTGCTGCATCTAACGCCAAACTCTAACAACAAAACCCTGTAATTAGGTTGGTTTATTTCAGTGATGCATAGAAACCAGACAAGATCATTGGTTATCTATAACATGTACAACGTGTCGTAGAAAAGGTTTCAGGGGTTGTCATCCGGACGCTGTTTGAAGATTGAGATGTTTCGACTTCTATCCCGAAGTCATTGTCAATCAGAGAGCTGGTATGGGAACTCTGGCTTATATGCTACTCTGAGTATTGAGAGCCCTGCCCACAGGGAGGAGTCACTGAACAGGCGTCCGGATGACAACCCCTGAAACCTTTTCTACGATGAAACATGCCTGGACGAATGAGGGATTACATCGATGTACAACGTATATTTATTTATTTAATTGCTCATTCAAGAAATATCACTATGAAAGGGAATTACATGCCGTGTTTATTTGTTTATTTGAGAGGCATTCAAAGTCAATAGCAGGTTTACGTTTTATGTTCAGCAGAGTGATTCAAAACAATGTGCGAAATTGCTGGTTTTGATGTGAAAAAGTTGCATTTGCTCTTTGTGACAAGATAGTTAGGATGAATCACAGCAGAGCCATCTTGTTTCTCGTTAGCCGAGTGAAAGGTGAAATCAGTGTGAGGTATGAGGCCGGATGGTGTGGACATTCCTCTCCTCCGCCTCAGCGCTGCAGCACTCAGAGCTGATGAAGGGGCCATCGGAGCAGCTGTGCAATGGACAAAACTAACAGCACAGAAGAGTTTACGCCACACACTGGAAATACTATCATTTATAGACATTTGTTCCTCAAGATCCAGTGTCTTCTTATGTCCTTGATTGAATGCTCTACATCACATATTAGATTCACTAACTTTTCTGGTGAGAGGTCCACCACCTGCTTCTTGTAGATGTTGAATCTTGAATCTTGTATTGTGAAATCTCCAACATGTATTTTGTGTCTTTTATGCTGTTTTTTCTTCTTATCTCCCCCCTTTTCCCCCTCATCTGTCAAAGACAAAGGATAAAAAGTAGCAGTTGGACTTATCATGGCATATTTACATCTGTTTGTTCGTAGATTTGTGTGATCCTTTAAACTGCATATGACAGATTAAACTTCACTAAAACATAGTGAACATTATATTTAAAGAAAAAATATGATGCATTTTTGTATTGTTAGTAGTCTTTAAACATGCTCTTGAGTACATTGGCATCTCATGTTTTAGAACTAAGAAAAATAAGTGACGAGTTCATCAGGGAGTGTGTTTTTGACAGTAGAAGGGAGTGGATTTTCAAACTCAAAATAGTGTGAATGAAGCTAAATGCAACTCCGGGTATGTTTTTGAGGACGGAACATTGTTAGAAAATGGTTAAAAGCTCAGAAAAGTCACTGTAGCATAATGTGTTCCCATCAAGATTGCACTAAAACAATTTTATGTTACTTCCTGGTTGAGCATTAGCAGGAGACATAGATAGATGTAATCCCACAATTACAGTTAATTCACTGGATAAGACACGCTCCCTCTGTCCGGGAGCCAGATTGACTAGTGGCCGTGGGAGTGGGAGGCGCTAGCCCCTATTCAGGAAGTAATGCGGAAGAGAAAAACTTTTTGGCATCATGCGTCAATGAGCACATGCCATAGGGATCAATAGAGCGCCATTTTGAATTCATCCTCCAGATTGTATCAGTATACGTTTAGAACTTGCAGCAAAACATTTTCACAAACTCCAAATTCATGGTAAATCCCACCAAACTAAATCATAATTAGAAAAACATGAGATACCATGTTGTGTAAAAATGTCATGTAATATATGTTTTGTCGATTATAACGATTTTAATTACATTTCACGGTTATTATTATAATGTGCACGATAAATATGAACATTGTGTCTCTTGCCTTATCTATCTTGACATGTGTTAAGACAGACCTTGGCTTAAAGTGGTCTTACAGTCTTTATCCCCTTGACTTTGAGCTGTTTTTCTGCTCGCTGAACAAGTTCTTACAACGTTCCACCATTAGTTTATAAGGATGTGTTTTATCATTGTTCAGTCTTTTTGTCAGGGAGAGATCATTTTCACCTGTGCACATGTAAAATAAACTCATTCCAATCGAATAAGTTAGAGCTTCATTTCCGTTCTTTACTTTTGATCCACAACTCCTGTCTCATACACTTTTGATAGAGGATTTACATGATGCATATGCTTAATTAGCCTGTTACAGCTTTCATTAAAAAACACAGTTAATCCAATTGAGCGCGTAAATAGCGGTGCGCAAATGGTGTGTCGTTCTGGGAGTCAGTGGCCCGAGCAGCGAAGGCCACGGACACCTTTCACCTCTCCACGGCACATGATTGATTCTCTATTCCCTCCGAGTTCAGATGGCCCTGGATCGGCATTCGAGCTTCGTCCTTGTCAGTCTGAAAGCATCTCTGCAGACCCCGCAACGTGTGTGTCTGCTGATGCAATAAACCATCTCAGCATTAAATAAAAGATAGATATGGTATTATCCTTGAAGCGGTACATGTTGGCTTCTGAGTACATAGTTAGTTCTTTAATCAGGTGCAGAAAGACAGCAATCTATACATTGGCAGTATAAAAAACCTCTGGCGCACGTGGCTGATGATTTAGCGCGATATACAGCAGAAATACAGTAAGAGCACAGGACCCTGCACTCTGACCTCTTTATGGGTGACCTTGCAAGTGTAACTTTTCTTATGAATTTCTAAATGAATGGCCACAGGGAAGCATCTGTCAGTCAGCAGTTGTCCAGTTTTATTCACCAATAATGTGATGTATTGGATTTTATCTCATCAGTGTTATGGTTTTGTAATTTCCTAAAAATATCTTTGCAGCGAGGAGAAGACGAAGAAATGCGACGTTTTAAAGAGACTTGGCAACTTAAATATACATTTTGCTGAAATATTACTATGATGGCTTTTGCAATATGAAGGCAAAGCTATAAAGCACATTATTCATTATATATTTTTTATTTACAACATATGAATTGATGTTAAGCCTAAAGAAAAAAGGCATTTATTACACAGTGTTTTTTTTTTTTTTTACACATCACAAATTAAAATCTGTCCTTTCAACCAACCTTTCAGAGAAGCCACTTGTTGATTTTGAATTGAATGAAAGTGATATCTCTAAGATCACTCAGGATCTGTTGTGGCACTCTTACTTATTATGTTTTAAAAAGCTGCAAATGAGCCATTCACAAAATGTCCTTGTGGATTTGTTTTAAATTATCCACTAAAGAGGTTTTTTATTAAGCCCAAAGTCATCAACCAGATGAGCCCACTCATCAAGGAACAAAATATCCCTGGCAGACACATTTTAGGACAGGATGATGAGCATAACAAAAACAAGAGACACGGAATAATATGCAGGGTTTGAAAAGGTCTTAAATGATGCTTGACCACCAGTTCATGTTTAACAGCTCCTCTGCAGACTGGAATTTTCAAATGAGCAACGTGTAATATTAAAGCAATTTTTTGAATTTCAAAGCCAAAAACTACACACACTTTCAGTATTTTGTATGAGTCTTAAGTCTTATATCTTTCTAGACACAAGCCTCCAATGAACTGAATTAATAAAATAAAATAAAATTATTGTTGATTTGTGTATTTATTAATTCACATTTAATGAGTCTCTCAAACATCATGTGGGTTACATGTTTGTCCAAGCAACAAAAGGCTTCTATTGAGTAAGAAAAATAACATTAACAGGTAAAATGTCAACTTGACATGTAATCCTAATCACACTGTAATTTTACGAAAGTATTTATTTTTCTTTCAATTGACATAATTTCCCCTCTCAGCAACAGCCCATTATTCACATGTTTGTGAGTATCAGAAGATAAATCAAAGCTAATCAGATGTCATT